>JAAGNO010009043.1:8716-24723 GCA_033439905.1 Ceryle rudis
GATGGGCACATGCCATGTGCAAACCTGTGGATCTATCTGCATGACTGGGGGAAGGATATGAGGAAGTAGGAAGGTGCAACTGCATTGGTCCTGGAAGTCTGTACATGAATTGTGAGAACAGCAGTGGTTAAAAAGGGTCCTTCCAGGAATATCAACGTTCCATTCCCGACATGCAGTAGATGGGCTGAGGGCACCTCTGCTTTTCCTGTTACTGATCTGATAGACTTAAGTCCATGTGGGTTTGAGATCCTGCCTGCCTTTTACCATGGAAGGATCATGCTGATCTATTTTAGGATCATGCCTATGAATAGTCCTTGTAACATAGCCTGGACAACAGAAAGAGACATGGGCTCCTCTCCTGGTGTAAAGACTTCTGGTTTGCAATGACAGGAGTCAGGTAATGAATCCTCTGATCGGGAATAGGACATCTCTCTCTCCAGCCAAGTGGAGGAAAATACAGTTGGATTTACTTTGGTTTTGGTGGACACCAGTGCATACCGTACCCTAATGCCATCAGAATACCAGGGAGCAGAAGACATCTGGATTTCTGGAGTGACAGGGGGATCCCAGTTGTTGTCTGTGTTAGAAGCTGAGGTTAGCCTAACAGGAAACAAGCAGAAGGATCCTATTGTCACCAGTCCAGAGACCCCATTTATCCTTGCCATTGACACTCAAAAGAGGGTACTTCAGGGATCTGAAGAGGTATTATGGGCCCTTTGATGTAGCCACTGCAGGTTCAGAGGAGATTAAAAAGCTGTCTACTTTGTCTGGCCTCTTGGATGCTCCTTCTGTTATGGGGTTGCTGTGTGTTGAAAAACAGCAAGTGCCAATTCTGACCATGATGGTGCCCTGGCATCAATACTGTCCTAACTGAGACTCCCTCAGGCCCATTCAGGTCCTGATTTGTTGACTTAAGAGCCAACGAATCATTAGCAAGACTCACTTGCACTTTAATAGTCCTGTATGGCCAATGCAAAGTCTGATAGAGGGTGGAGGTTTACCGTGGACTGTCATGGCCTAAATGAAGTCGTGCCACGATTAAGTGCTGCTGTACCAGACATGGTAGAGCTCCAGTATGAACAGGAGTCAAAGGCAACCAAGTGATACACCATAACTGATAGTGCAAATGCATTTTTCACAATCCTTTTCTTCAGCAGAGCTCAGGCCACAGTATGCTTTGATGTGGAAGGATGTCCATTCTGGAACTGACTGCCATGGCAGGGTAGAAGCACAGCCCTACCATTTACCATGGACTGATACAGATTGCACAGGGACAGGGCAGAGCCCCCGGAGAGCTTGCAATGCACTGCAACACAGCTGAGAAAGTGTTTGAGAAAGGGAAAAGAAAATCCAGATTCTTCTGAAAATTAGTTTTGCTATAAAACAAAACAAGGTCAAAGAACCTTTACAAGAAATATAGTTTTGGGGAATAGAATGGCAATATGGGCATCATCACATCCTAGCAGATGTGATCAATAAGGTAATAGCCATGTCCCCAGTAGTTAACAAAAAGCAAACACAGACCTTCCTAGGCATTGTGGCGTTCTGGATAATGAATATTCCAGGATATAGTCAAATTGTAAATGTTCTCTATTGAGGACTGATGGGCCCTCTCATATTGTGGGAAACCACTGGCGGTGTAAAACTTCTCTGTGAAGTCCCACATGACAAGTTGCAGAAACTGCTGAAGGAAAGGGTGAAGCAAGTCAAAGTGCAGAATTGAAAGCTACCCAGCTGGCCTGAGGTATTGAGTACAGTATCCATACCACCACACGAAACACTGTCCTGGGCCCTGAAAAGCAAGTTCTGTGGTGACTTGGCACCCCAGGAAGCACTGAGTCAGATAGTGGGCCTCATTTCTGAAATAGTCTCACAAGCACCTGACCCAGAAATATGGCGTTGGTCAGGTGTATCATTCACCAGTCCTTGGAAAGATTGAATGATACAATGGACTGTTAAAGACTACACTGAAAGCAGTGGGCACTGGGACGTGTCAGCTGTGGGATGCAAATCTATCAGAAGCCACTTGGCTATTTAATTTCAGGAGATTAGCTAACTGACCTGGACCTGCTAAAACAAAAGCCCTCTACATTGTAGAAGGAAATAAGGTCCCTCCAGTGTGTGTATAGGCTGGGAAAGACACCATGGGTTGTTCCTTCCTCAGGAAAAGGCAAACATGTTTGTGGAACTGCTTTTGCTCAAGGATCCAGGTACACTTGGTGGGTTATGTGGGAGGATGGGGAAATATGATGTGTACCTCAGGAGATTTAACCCTGGGGGGAAATAACCCATGGTTTGAGTTGTATGTTTTAGGAAGTATACAGCAGGAATCACCTAAACCAACAGAGAACAAGCCTCGAAAAAAGCCAGACAAGTGCAGCAGTGACCCAACCTGAGCTGGTTTTCATGTACAGTAACTCAACAAACATGCCTCTCCTGTCCTGAATGATCACCATAATAGACAGAACCCAAGTTATGGACTAAGTTACCTCTGTGGACATTTTGGAACATTTTATGGATATTTTACAGGAATGGCTCATAGACTAAGGGTATCATATCTCTGTGTAAAGCAAAGGACAAGAAGCAAGGGATGGTTAATAGTGTGGGACCTGAGCATTATATACATGGAATAGAATATGGAGTACAGATTGTACTGGGTCTGGCTGGAAGGGAGTTAATTTTATTCATAGCAGTTCATAGGGTGCTGTGTTTTAGACCAATACAATGCTGATAATACACCAGTGCTTCAGGTCTTGCTGAAGAGTGTTTACACAGCATCAAGGCTATCTCTGTCTCTTTCACTCCAGTGAATAGACTGGGGGGTGCACCCAGGGGCAGGCACAATGCACCAGATGACCAAAACCAACCAAAGAGATATTTCATGCCATATGACTTGCTTGGCAATAGAAAAGGGGAGAAGGTACATTAGCTTTTGTTAGAGATTGTCTTTTGCCTAGGAAGCTGGCTGGTCATCAGTCTGTCTTGTAGTAGAAGGAGACAGTGCTCCAACAACTTTGAATTTTGTAACATCAACCCATTTTCAGTTTGCACACCAAACTGTGATAACCCTATGGATCATTATCAGGCAATTGCACATACACATTCTGTCATTTCTTTGTTATCAATCAATCTAATGACAGCTTTTTTCTTACTTTTTAATTTGCTTCTATAGCTTATTTTAAACCTGTTTCCTAGTTTCAAAACAGTATAAAAGCTGTATAAACTTAAATTTCTCCCTGTGAGTATGCCATCCACAGCCAGAATGAGATGGTTATGGAGAGGCTAAAATAAACAATACACTACAGACTGTAGATCAGGGCTTGCATGTGGACAAATATGATAGCTAGTAGTGTACCCATTCTTGTGTGTACATACACATTTCTTTGCTAGCAGCTATGAATGGCTAGATAATGCTGTCCTGCACAAAATAAAAATAGCGGCATGTTGAGTTAACCATAGCTAATGATCAGACTCCCACCCAGCCATTCATTCACCCCTCCATCAGCAGGACTCAGGGAGAGAAAATAGGAAGAACAGGAATGAGAAGGCTTGTGGGTTGAGATGAAGAGAGGGGGATTGCTTACCAAATAAAAAACAGTCTCAAATTGGGGAAAAATAAATTCATTTATTGCCAATTAAAAATAATGATTCGGCATAGGTTCTGCCACGGGCAGCAGTTCTTTCAGGAATATCCCTCTGTTCCAGTGTAGGTCCTCCATAGGCTGCAGTGTGGATATTTGCTGCTCCACTATGGAGCATCTCCTCCCTCTTCTCTTCCTGGTGTTCCCTCTTCTCTTTCTTCTCTCACTCTTTTGGTTCCCTCCTCTTCTGCCTGTCTGGCTTTTTATGCCCTTTCTTAAATATAGTACCCTAGAGGTGCTACCATCTTGGTTGAGAGATGTACCTGTGGTGAACCACCTGTGGTTCACCTCTGGTGAGTCACCTAGAACCAGCTGTGTCTAGCATGGGGAAAAACTGGTCTGTTCTCACAGACACCACCTCTGCATACCCACCAAACCCTACACCAAATACAACTGAGCAAATATATTCTGATTTTAGTCATGTAATGTTTAAATACAATATGGACAGTATGCCACTTAGTGTTCTATCACTTCATCCTGCCCTGCTCTATCACCATGCTAACATCTGTGCATGCTTTTTTTTTTTTCTGTAGTTGGCTTACCTCTGCATAATGATACAGCACCAGTGGGGGACAGGATAGACTTGTCAGCTATGTTTAGTAGAAACATTTGCATTGGAATATAGACTTTGGAAAAAGTTTTATTCTCAAAGAAGATAATTGCATTCTTGAGTGCATTCTTAATAGCTATTAAGAGTTGTCTTTCTTGGAAGAAAGATGTAGGTAAGCTAGTTGTACAAAAGTATTGAGTTTTAGAACGGTAAGACATGATACTTCCATATTTCATATTTGGCTTCTACAGGCTTTCTGGAAGAATAACAACATTTGGAAGTCTCCTTCAATCAGTATTGGATAATTTATCCACATGAACATCTGAAGAAGCATTCTTATGGTTTCTTTAATCTTTACACTGTTACCTGAGTTGCAGAATGAGGAAGCTGTCCTTATTTTTTCAGATGAGAAGTGTATTAATCTTATGGTTGATGTTGAGATGTTGTGGCAACATTTCATAGCATACTAAAGAAAGTAACTGGATCTAGATATCTACTTCAGTAAAGTAGCCTTGGTTACAGGTTCATTATTCCCTTTGGAAGAAAGAAACTTGTCAGAAGAAAATAATTAAGATAAAACAGAAGTGAAGAAATAACTGTTAGAAACCGCAGATAACCACTCAGTTTGCCATACACAACCTCAAAAATTGTCAATTATGATCTCATCTTTTAACAACAAAGGAGGTTTGGGGTTGTGTTTTGTTTTTTTTTTTTTTTTCTATTTTCCAGCTATACAAAAAATAATGTCCCCTTTTCCCCAGCTGAACTTTTCTTTTATTATCTAGCACGCTCTAGTTATGGATGAAGAAGCATTTAGCCAGAAAGATCATGAACTACAGATACTGCAGAATCAGATAAAGACATTACTACAGGAAAATGAAGAACAACTGGAATCTTTAAAGGAGGCTCAAGAAACACATAGATTACAGGTATTTTTCCTCTGGTGTATATTATACATATCTGTGTTGAACCACCCTTCCACTGTGTGAATGCATTATTTCAGGACAGGTACCTCAGGATTTTTTTTGCCATATCTACCTGGCAATCTTATGGGCACTTTGTTTGAACTGGAACTGTATTGCTTAATGAGTTGAGTTCCTCTTGTGAATTAAGGTGATAGTGTGATTCCTGAACTTTGTATATCACACTAGCTGTGCAGTCTTCCTGTATAATGTGAGATAAATCACCCACTCCATGCTTCCTAAAGCGTAACACACACCAGCTGTGTATTATTGACAAGTATTTTCAGGAAAATTAATTAATTAGGATTTGAAGGGCCTTTCATAATCTATAAAAAGGCTATAAAGATCATATAGAATGCTTGAAAGGTTGCATAGAAAAATATTTTGTTGCAGCTTAATTAAGAATTGCAGTATTGTTGCCTTTTGACTTTGTAAGACAGAATTGCATCCTAATTTTCTGAGCATTTACTATTAGAGAAAAATTAGTGCCATAGCATAACCACTGCTTGCCTCCTTCCTTCTCTAGATCTTGTCCTTGCTAATGAAATTATGATGGGTAGTAAGCATATAACATTTCAAGATCTAGGAGACCTTAAATAGAATAGCTAATATTCTTCTGCTGTTGCCTATCACATGGATGATAGATAAGTTATTATCTGACTTTAAAAGAGAGAAAGCATAAGTGTGGCAAGCTAGTACTCTGCTCCTTATTCTACTTCTTCTCCTTTTTCCTCTTCTTTGCTGATGGCTTGGGGAGAGTCAATGAATGAAAGGTAAGTATACTACTCATCATCCTTTTCTTCCCTGTTACTTTCTTTCTTTTCCTCACCTCTGGCTAGATTTTATTTCTATTACTTGTTTTTAACCTGTACAGCATAGTGTCAACTTATCACACTGAGATAATGTTTATATAAATTCTGAAGGATACAAGGTAGAGGTAATGAATGGAAGCAGCCACAGTGTAGCTAAGAGATCATGATTGTTTCAGTGTCAGACACGAGAGAAGCTTGAGAGCTCTCAGACACCATTTTGGTACTTAATCCACTAAACTGCCAATTTTATTTAAAAACATATAAAGTAGGTAGCATAATGAAAACCAAACACTGTCAAATATTTTAAGTTGTATCCACAAGATTATGTAATTAAGTGATATGTGATAGAATAAGAACTTTGGAAGCAGGTGCTAGATATTAAATGTTTATACTCATGTATTTATGTAACACATGTTGCACTGTGGGATTGTATGTACAAGGGTATCAGGGACACAGAGTCTTACTAGGGTTAAATAGTGGCTTCAAGGTGCATCAGTTGGCCTTTATTGCTTCCAAAACCATAGCAAACATGGTATTCGTATATATATATTCTATTTTCTGTGACACAGGAATATTATGTATTGTATTCCAACAAAATGTCAATTTGCAAGGCATTGTCTTTGTTTGTTTGGAAGGAACTTCCAGTCTAAGAAAACAAGAAACAAAGCATGATTAAAAACATACTATTCAAAGTAAGCAAATGCAAAGTATCTTTCATTAAATACCTTTGGTTGACTATCACTGGCTGTTCCTCAACTTTCCTGTTGTTACCAGGCCAAATTGTAATGGTATTTGAAAAGAATTGAAAGGAATAGAGGGAGTTGAAAATGGATATAATCTCGGCCTTACGGATAAATCAGTTTAGCTAAGAGAAATAGTTTTGAACAGTGTTCACAGACTGCTGTGGGAGAAGCAGGTAGGTAAGTTCTTCAGACTGGCATTACCAATAACATTAAGGCTGGGCAGATGGAAAAGAAGTAGCCTGTACAAGAGCTCCTGGAATCATGTATGTGTTTATGTTTATTAATACAGATAATCTTTAAAGTGGAACTGCTCAAAAAGGAAGAGGAAGCCTGTATACATGTTTAATTAATTAGACTCAGCTCAAATCTTTCATTTGAACATTTTGTTGAATTCCCATTTTATTTCTCCTTAAACACATATACAAAGCAAACACGGGTTGATAAGTATGTCATCTACTTCTCACTAGATGCCTAGATAAGCTAATGTAACTGGGATAAGTCTTTCTGGACAAAAATGTATCTGAAATTTATTGGAGTTAGGGTACTGGTTTGATGATATGTAATAGATTTTTCAGTTTGGTGCAGAATTTGCCTGTGCATTGCAGAAGAATTTATGGTCAGTGACTGATTTACAAGATTCATGACCTTTGTGTGGATTTTAGAAATGAAGAATATGGTATAGAGCTCATGATTAGCAACTGTTCTGCTTTGTTTTGTTTGGTTTTTTGTTCTTTATTTCCTATAAGAATGAGAAAATGGTGGAACAGCAAATGCTTATTGATCAGCTAAAAGAAAAATTAGAGAAGTTTACAGATGTGACCACTTCAGACTTCTCAAGTGCTTGTGCAGATGGGCCAGCTATTGTGGCATCTGCAAGAAGGCCATACAGTGTTCCACTCACAAAGAGTTTGCTACGCTCCCTTCACCCAGCTTCTGGGACAGAGACCCAAAAAGTAAGGTCTACCCAAATGTTACTCTCTTTTTACCTTTACTGTTACAGTAATTAGTTACAGTAATTAGTTCAGTAATTAGACTTGATAAATTATGGTGACTTTCTCAGATGCTGTTTAGCTTCCCATTGAAGACTCTGAAAAATTACTTATTGTTTTAAAACATATGCTATGACATATTTGTCCAAAATGTTCAGGCTTAAAATTATTGTAAGTGCTAATGCTGTAGTCTTTTCTGGTGTTTTCCTGGGATTTTTGAGCACTCAGATATGAAGTATTGCAAAAGTGAATGATTATTCCTACTGATATATTGAATATGTTCAATAATGAGTTGCTAGCAGTACCTTCTTTCAGATTTGGAACAGTTATACAAAACTTCTGTAATTTTCCTTACAAGCTTAGGTGATGACAGACTTTTAAATTGAAATACTTTCAAATAACAGTAAAGAACTGCTAAATAGTTGCCAGTGGCTTTACTCATTTCTTTTTTTGTGTGCTTTTTGACAGGTGCATACCAGTCCCCCTGCTTTCTCCCTGGCCCGGGTAATGGCAGAATTCCATGCTCGCAGCCAGATGATACTGAGCAACATAGAAGATCGGGATGAAGTCCTTCACTGCCACCTCTCTGATCAGAGTGATGAAGAGGAAGAAAATACAGGCAGCAAAAAGAAAACCTCACTTAAGTAATTTTTTTGCTATTTTAAAAGTTTTGTTATAGACAAAAGTATAGCAAAGGTGGTGTTACAGCCTAATCCTGCCATAATATGAGACCATTTGTGATATTACTTGTGATAAATTTATGGGACCAACTGGGCATATGATAAAGTAAGTTTAGTAAACATAGATTTTTGATATAATAAAAATTCCATACTCCTTGTTCTGGTCCAGAATCTACCAAGATTGAGAGGGTGGGGAGGTAGACAGTAGATGGGAAAGAAGATACAAATACTTATGTGCGTTTGGGGTTCTTCTCAGTTAAGATTATGTACTTTGCATGAAACTGAAAGGAAAAAAAAAAATCCCCGTGTGTTTCGAATGTAGCGTGTATTTCATTCTCCCTTAGGCATTCCATAAACCGAACATGGACACGAAAACAGGCTTCTCTGTGCTTTCTTCCTGATCTAAGTGACATGAAATGTCAAGTAGACAAGTCTCATTTATCCAACAAATCTGTGCTACAGACTGCCACAACCACAGGTAAATGGAAGTCATGAGAGCAAATCTTACTACAGTATCAGAATATGCAAGAACGTCTTTAGCATATGTAATTATTTCTCCCAGCAAAATATTTGTATTTGATATAAATATTTCTTCTGGTTATAGTTCAGTATAGGCTTTTGAGATTCTCTTCTTCCCCTTTCTGAAACAGCTATCAGTGAACTTAATGTTTAAATAATACTTATGGGGCAGAAGACACTTCACACATCAAAAAGCTGTTTAGATATGAATCTTTAGTTTTGTTTCAGTGAAAGAAAATAGATGCTATTATCTTAGCAGAGTGCACTAAAATAGTTTCGGAATATTTTTCCTCCCACATAGGGTCTTGAAATACTAGTGTATACTAGCCTTTATTTCCTGCTTAGCTGCATGGCAGTGGAAGGGCTCTTTTGATTCTTTTGCTGCATATATGGAAGAACTCTACATGTACAGTGTACCAGATGACTATCTTTTGGATACAGAGTGTATTCCAGGTTTTTTATCTTCATATTGCTTTGTTTTCTTTCAAGGTGAAGAGATTGACAGCCTCCAGAAAAGTCATGTTTTTAACATGCAGAAGTTAAAGAATTCAGAGTTGATACTTACTGAGGCTGAGCAAAAAATGAGAGAACTTGCACTTAATATCAAAATGAAAGAGGAACTTATAAAGGAATTAGTAAGAACAGGTAACTGTCTCCTATAGGGAAAATTAGAATGAAGAAGTTCAGAAACAGAAGAAAATGCACAAAACTTCTGAAGTCCTGCATGGCTTAGTTTTTATGTAATTATGCAATAATACTTCTAATAACTTAAATATTCATAACTTTTGTTAATTACTTGCTATTGTTGCAGTGAAAGCTGTAAATTATTATTACAGCCTAGTCTGCTATGATATGCAGATGTATTTGTTAAATATTTTTTGTGCTTTGCTGATTATTGCTTTTATCCAACCACAGTATAATTTTTCATGTGTGCTCAGTGCTACAGATCTCTTTGTGGACATGTATTTGTCACATGGTGTCTGGGATAGAAGATACATCATTGTGCTGGGAATGTCAACATTCCCAACATGGCAGTAGAGAAGCAGGAGTCAGAAGTGGATGAGGGAAAAGGTTAATGTCCCCATTACCCTACATCCCTTACACCTCTGTTCTGGTATATATATCTATCTGCTAGAAACTAGCCTTATGGTGACAGTAAGGGTCTCTTTGTTTAACCCCTTCAATCACACTCTTCTCCTGTGCATATCTTATCCCAAGGATGTCTTTTGGCACTGAGAAATATTCTGTGCTCCAAATAATAGTAATTTGGGAAAGACCACCCAAACACAGCAAGTCAGAGATAGCAACACAATCCAAAGTTGTTGACTGATTATTAAGTTGAAAGTTTGCTAATAAATAAACTATATATTCTCCTGGAAAAAAAGCAAAATTTATGAAATACAGGAAAGCAATTTTGGCAAAAACTACAGTAGGCAGAAAAATTTCACTTTGGCACTCAGATGGCACTTGTTTTAGTGAACATCAGGCGACATAAAGAATTCAGATTTAAGACTCATTTATCTCTGTTTCAGAGTTGGAAAGGAACTGTATGTTCCTTTAGGGTTGGAAAATATCTCAGAAATTATTGGTTTACCCAGAATGAAGTAAGTAGTGTTCCAACTACAGAATTAAGTATTAAATTTCAACTGATTATCCTGCTGGTTTTAAACTATTTGGATATGTGGTTTCTTTAAGGTAAGGATGCTCAGTCTGTAAGTAGGCAGTATTCTTTGAAGATAACTAAACTGGAGCAAGAATTCGAGCAGGCAAAAATGGAACTGGCTGAAACACAAAAGCGGCTTCAGGAGCTGGAAAGTAAGGAGCTGAGAGACATTCCTGAGAAAGCCAAGTTACAAAAAGAGTTCCGGAGGAAGATGGATGCAGCTAAGTTGAAAGTGCAGGTATTTTTGATCTCACCATTAAGATTTGCAAATCTCTGTCTCACTGTCACCTTTCAACCTTAACACTCTGCTTGTAAAACTCTCACCAGTTTTACATACTGGAAGCTGGTTGGATTGAAAAAGCTAATGAAAAACATATTACTATTATACTCAGAATGCTATTTAACATATATGTGGTTAGATACGTACAGTATTTTCTTGGCAGATAAGAAAACAAGAAAGAAGTGGACAATGTGAGATGCTCATACGGCATTCTATGTAGTATTATAAAGGAACCTACACAGAAACTAGTATAAGTTTAGTACCTGTCATAAATAAAATTGTTTTATGAAAATACTATATAAATTGATTCTCTAAGCAAATCTCTGTGATGGTTTTCAATACCAGGCCCAGTACAGTAATGTTTGTTTGGCACTGACCTTCTATTTTTAAGTTCTGCTATACCTAAAAGCTTAAATGCTTTGTGTGACCAACTTAGGTGCTCTGTACCTATTGATCTTATTATGGTGGGTCAGACAAGCTCTGTACAGAAAGAGGTAGTTGGCTTATTGATTTGAGCTCAGGATCAGCATTCTGGCACCATTATTTCTCTGCATGTTTTCCAGAGCTGCAATTTCTGTCAGATTTTACTATTTTTTTTGCCAGGCATGAACTGTATCTACCTTTTCATGTTGCTTAAATTAATTCTGCCTGTGCCAACTTTACTAGATAACTCAGAGACCACAGAAATAATGAGGGATTGTTTGTAAGTCTTGCTGACTAATAATTCAATGAAATAGAGAATGAGGTTGAGTCATATTTTAAGTTTTCCTGCTATTAAGCTGAAATTTGCCATGAACATCCAGGCCTTACAGAAGAAGCATCAAGACACTAAGAATCTGGCTTCATTATCTAACCAAAGTGAGAGACAAGCAACAGAACTTGAGCAGAATGTGGCTCAGATGAAGCATCAGCAGAATCAGCTGCAGAAGAGACTGTGTGAGGAGAATGAAAAAAAAAAGCAGCTAGAAGCAGAGATTCAGCGGGACCAGCAACAAATTAAAGTAGGATTCTTCCTCTTTATCTGCGACAAAGATTGAGATGAGCCAATTTTGCCCCTGCTTGCCCAGAGACAATAAACCATACTGCCAGGCTTTCGGTAGTTTAAAATAATTACTTCCTTGAAAAATGCACTGAAGAAGTTGTCTTTTAAGTATTTTCACAGATATCTTCAGTTTGCCTTTCTTTCTCTTTTTTTTTTATTTTTTTTAATTTATTTTATTACATGATGTCTAGCTCTGAGTTGCAATTTTACATGTAAATTTAAGCGTCAATATTTCGTATTATATACTTGTGTTGACTCTGACATTAAAAAACTGACTGAGGAAGGAAGAATAGGGCTTTCTGTTTCTTCATAGGAACTTCAACTAAAGATGGAGCAACAACAGAAAATTCTTAAACTTAAGGATAAAGAGATTGCTGCATTTAAAAAGAAGAAAAACAACTCAGTGGGAACTTCACAGAAGCTACAGGTAGCTAATCTATTTTCAAACTTTGAGGGCCCTGAAAAAAATTTTTTTTCTTCATCCCTAGTAATCTTTGTAGTATGTTTGGAAGAACAGTATTTCATCATAGTTTTTTTATAATCTTTTTTTGCTGTAGCAAAAATTGGGAGTATAGTCTATCAGTTCTTGTAATCCTTTTGAATAAAGGAGAGGTTTTAATGTCCTTTCTATGATTTGTCAAAGATACTGATTCAGAGGCATGAAAATTCAACAGGTTTGGTTGTCTGGTAGGATTGAGAGTGAAATGACAAGCTCTTTATGAAAGTTCCATGGTTTGTTTGGTTTTGTTTGGTTTCTTTTTTTGTTTCCTCCTCTGACATAAATGAGAGAAGTCTATGGTTTTGGTTGTTTCTAACAGAGAAGTAGGTGTCTTACGCAGCTACGCCACCTACATTATTTCAGATGTAGACATTGGAACATGAGAGTTTCATGAGTTACCCAAAGTCTTCAAAGATGTAAAGGAATTTTGAAATATAAATGAAGGCAGCTTTTTAGCCCTACCAGGAATACATCCACTGATAAAATAGGGGTTCAGAATAAGTTATTAATTGACTGGGCTAGCAGTATCAGAGCTCTCATTTATTGTCCTTCTTTCAACATCATAACTTCTTGTCAGTTAATGTTTTTCCTCAAATAGCTGTCTTGGGCAATTTTAATGCAATGAGGATGGGTTGCCTGAATTCTTGTGGTACCTTCCAAACCTAGTTGCTGTGATTATACTCATTAAAGGCAGCTGAATTTTTATTTTTTTTTTTATATACAAGATGTAGCAATGCAACACCGATGAGCCTCTCTTTAAGTCAGTCCAATTTTTGTATTATTCTGAGTAAAGATGCTCTTGCGGAATTAATGTTAACATTAAAAATGTCAATTTCTTCTGCAGTTTTATCAGTTATTCTAAAGAAGGAAAAATATAATACTAAAATTCTGAACCAAGAAGTCCTGGTTAATGTTCTCTGGATTTCTTTAAACTTCAGAAATTAGAAGAGCAAAAGAAATGGCTAGATGAAGAAATGGAAAGAATTCTCCAACAGCACCAACAATTAGCAGAACTAGAAGAAGATTTAAAGAAAAGAGAAGCCATTGTAGCCAAAAAAGAAGCATTATTGCAAGAGAAGAGCCACCTGGAAATCAAGAAACTGAGATCTAGTCAGGTGATTTAAGAAAAAACTTGAAAATCATTAAAGTGCTTACTGAAGAACTGGGTGGGAAGGCAGACAGAAGAGGCTCAAGCCATGTAACCTGTGTCTCTACCACTGATGTGGAATTACTGTGTGGCTTGAGCAAACCAGTGTTTAAATGTGAACAACACAGAATAATAATTTTTATTCACTTTTTCTTCCCCAAATTCCAACAACCAATCAAAACAAAATAATTGGAACTGTAGAGTTCTGTTATTGCAGAGCATTAAATAATAAGATATCTAAAAATGACTTAGTCCTTTTGCAAATTAGAGAACATGACAGGAAAAATATTGATTTTTCAGAAGCAAAAGTGAATAGGAATTAAAGTATGTCCCTTACAATGACTAGCCCCTTGAATTTTTAGCATGTAGAAAACTGCACGTTGAGCGTTTTTGTTTTCTTAAATCATTTGAGTAAATAGTAAATTTTATGGTAGCTGTCTAATTAAAATAAATGGGGTCCTATTACAAGAAGCAGGTCTTTCACTGCAGAATGTAACAATCTCACCTACATTTTCTTAATGGAATTCTCACTTTTCTATCTACGGTTGCTGTGCGGTTTTTTTAGGCCTTAAACAAAGATAGTATGAAATTGTCTACTCGCTTAAGTATGCTGGATCAGGAACTGTGTGATAAAGATACGCAGCTTCGGGGAAGCACCACTGAAGATAAGACAGACATTTTGGAAAAAATTCAGGTTCTTCAGACGGAAAGGGATCAGCTGCTAAGAAGAAGAAGTAGTGTGGATGAGAAACTGAAAGATGGTAAAGTGTTGTCAACTGAAGTAAGTAAGCACCTCTAAGATAAACACAGGGTTTAGGTAGTGTTGTATAATAAAGTGTTCCTAATGGAACCTAAAATGTCTCCAAATATTAGATAAGCTAGAATCAAGGAACTGAGGTTGTCTACTTTTGTAAGTAGCAAAATTAAAATACGGCTATGATAGCACTACTTGGGTACGGGTGAACAAAGTTTATGTTCAGTGAAACTTAATTCAGCTAGTGCCTTGACAAACTGCACTGGCAAAAGGATCATGTAATCAGAAATAAGGGAACTAGAAGTCCATGAGTTTATCATAGGTTGATATTTTAATGTCAGAACATAGAATAAGGTAATGTACAAGGGCATAGTGATTGCCTTTGATTTTTTTCATAGGGTTTTGTGAAAAAGCAAACTTTACCCAAAGGCCTCCATATTTTTACAACAAAAATAATTCATATTACCCAGATGGTCTGCACTTGAATTGATCAGTATAATTATGTTGAAGATACAGTGAATACATATAAATTGCACAGATTAATTTTAATTCTTGAGATACAGTATGGGCATATCGCTGAGGTGATAATATGCTAGAAAGAACCCTACTTGCCTCAGTCCACAGAATCTTCTGCAGTGCTTCAGGCAATACATTTCTGCCATTTCCCTACACAAGCTGACGTCACCAAATGCCTTACTGACCTGTTTAATTCATTAATCCAACAGAAAACTAGCATAACCAAAAACAGTAACAGCAGAAGTCAAACTGTGGGGAGGATGAGGGAAGGATAAAAAGGAAAACATTGGTTTTGGTTTTGTGATGACCATCTGATTGACCTCTGTATCACGCAAGGGGCATTATGGCAGAAAAAAAGTATTCTAGATTTGTACTCTACCTCTTATTTTTCCTATTCCATTCTCTGTATTACTACTAGTTTGTCTTGCCCTTAAGTTCAGTATCATTTTTGAGAATGAAGTTAAAGATGTCTTATGTATAGAAAGGTTAATTTTACACTTTTTTTAAAGATCTTCCTCATGTTTCTCTTTAGGAAGAACATTTGCTTTTCCAGCTTGAAGAAGGAATTGAAGCCCTGGAGGCCGCTATTGATTACAAGAATGAAAGTATTCAGAATCGCCAGCACTTGCTTAGGTCATCTTCTCAGATTCTTTCAGAGAGAGAGAATAATATAATAGGAAAACTAGTTTCTCTGTCTGCTGCTGAGCTCAGAGCTATCCTCTTCAAATATTTTAACAAGGTTTGTTTTGGCTAATGAACAATATTTTATCCTATTTTCTGTTACTATGCTAGGTAACAAAATGAAATGGTGTCATGAAATAAAAATAAATTCAACAAGCTTTTGGTGAAAATCTCTTCAGGTTGCAAAGATATGCTATTAATTCAGGTATTTTTAATTTTGACATGTATGTATTTTAACTGTATGTATCTTGTTTTGGGATCATTAGCTTAAAATGTGCTGCAAATATGGAAATTTCCTTGTTCCTTTCCAGTACTCTGTGCTGCTAACTTTTGGAGTAGCAAGATACTTAAATAGTAGTGTAATATTGAAATTCTTCCCAACTTCAGGCTTTATAAAGCTCACTCTAGGATGCCTATTTTATGTTTTTGCTAAATCCATTATAGTTTGGTATGAGCTATATTAGTATATATTGGCTTCGGGGTATACAGCCACATGCAGCAGAATGATATTCAGGGCTATGAATGAGAA
>JAAGNO010009046.1:0-20610 GCA_033439905.1 Ceryle rudis
GCCGGGCGGCGAGCGCGCGAGCGGCGGGCGCGGCATGGCCGGGTCCCGGCGGCCGTGAGGGAGCGCGGGCGGGCGGCGGGCGCCATGTCGGCGGTGTGGTCGCTGGGAGCGGGGCTCCTGCTGCTGCTGCTGTGGGTGAGGCACCGGGGGCTGGAGGCCGTGCTGGTGCACCACCGCTGGGTCTTCGTCTGCCTCTTCCTCCTGCCGCTCTCCATCATTTTCGACGTCTACTACCAGCTGCGCGCCTGGGCCGTCTGGCGCCTCCACAGCGCCCCGCGGCAGCACGCCCAGCGCGTCCGCCACATCCAGGCGCAGGTGAGGCCCGGCCGGACCCCCGCCCCGGCCCGCGGGAGGAGAGCTCGGCCCTCGACCCCTTCCTCCGCGACCCCGCACGCCGGCGCTGCCCGGGGGCTGGCGGCGGGACACCTCCTCCCGCCCTCCCGGGGCCGGGGCACAGTCCAGCCTCGAGTCCGGAGAGGGAAGAAGCGCACAAATAAAAACCAGCGGCTGTTTCTGCCCCTGGGAGGTTTTTTTTTATCCCCGTCCGAAACTCCTGGCGAAGTTGCGGCGGGAGCAGCTGCGAGTCGGGCCGCGGCCGGCGGGCCCTTGGCAACGGGCTGAGAATCGCTCGGTGCCCTCACACGGCTCAGGCTCGTACCTGGGAGCCACACGCAGCTGGTTTGGTCTGTGACCGTCGCGGGGAGTACCGGCTTTTGGTGCCGCTCGGCATCGTTAGCTCCGAGAGATGATTGAAGCCGATGCCCAAACTTTTCTTCCACCCAGAAATGTCGATGTCCTCAGTGTTTCTGTGCTCGCCAGTGTTTATGGTATTTCTGCCGCACCAACTCATGTTTTCTTCCTTGACCCTCATGTTCCTTGCGGGTGCAGATGGGTATTAACATGCACAGAGTTATTCTTTGAGAGTTTGGGGTTGGGTTTTTATCACCAGCTGTAGTAGCAGCTGAGCTTTGAGGAAAATGCTGCAATTCTGTTTGTTCTCCAAATGTTAACCACTGTGGCTTTGCAAAATTGTGGCTTACACATTTTCCTTCTTGGCTTTTCCCTGTTTGCCCCCTAATTTGCGGGCTCAGACCAATTTTTTTTTTTCCACGTTTAGGAGGAGGCACTGCTTCTGTAACCACAGAACCAACATTATTTATGCCACTGATAATACCTCCCTTAGAGTACAAGTTTTCCTGTTGGTTTTTAAAACTTTCATGATTGTTTTCTGAATGCCATCTCAGAAAAAAAACCAAACCAAAAGCTATGGGGTATTAGAAATGTTTCCTCCCCATAACTAGACCCCCTTGGTGGTATTTGATTTAGAAGTTGAGGTCTGCAGAGGGACTTCCAAAGCATCCAGGCTTTGTTACTTGTAGGTAGCGTGCACGTAGAGGAGTGACGGTATTTGTGAACATTTTTTCACAGGGGGGGAGAAATGTTTCTGGTATAGCTTTGACGACAGCCTTACAGTGTCAGTTCAGTTGCTTCCTCTTGCAGGTTCGGGAATGGAAGAACGAAGGCAGCAAAAGATACATGTGCACTGGCCGGCCCGGCTGGTTGACTGTATCACTTCGTGTTGGGAAGTATAAGAAGATTCATAAGAACATCATGATCAACTTAATGGATGTTCTGGAAGTGGACAGTGAAAGACAGGTAACAAATTCATTCACAAAGCTTTCATAATAATGTTTACAGCTTTTTTTTTTTACTGTATTTGTAGCTGAAGAGGAGATGAGATTCCATAAAGAACAAAGGATATTTTTTTTGTAGCAGTAGACCCACGAAATTTCAGGTTTCACAATGTGTGCTTGGATCCCTCTGTCCAAAAGCGCAGCATATGGAATTGCTTAGCTTTTATGTTCTGAAGTCTAAAAGACCAGATTGATTTATGGTTTTGGGGACTGAGCAACAAGATGTTGATGCAGAGGAGGAATCACTAAACAGTTTCAACTATTTTTAGTAGTGCTCTTAGGAAAGCAAGTCTCTGAATTCTGCTAACAGATGGGAGCACAAGCCAGTTGGCCGTATTTTGTCATCGTTAATGCTGAACACTTAATTTATGTTTAATGGGGGAATTGGGTTTTTGTGGCTGTTCAGGTTGTTCGTGTGGAACCTTTGGTGACCATGGGCCAGTTGACTGCACACCTGAACCCCATGGGCTGGACTATTCCTGTGGTGCCAGAGCTTGATGATCTTACAGTAGGTAAGGGTTGGTGCAATGGCAAGAGACTTACTGATGTTGCTGCACTGGATTTTTTTCAGTAAGACTTTGCATTATTTTAAAGGTTTCGGAAATAACTCTGTTGAACCTTGTGTTCTGTTGTGGGATTTATGTTAAAAGCACTTCCTTTTTTTTTTTTTTCCTTTTCTTTTTAATAGTCTTAGAAGTCATGCCCAGAGCTTAAAAGTGGGTTTTGTTCCCATAAGCCACCTACATTTTGGAGTGTGTTTCATTTGATTTGTTATGTGCTCTCTTGATAAGGTGGCCTGATCATGGGAACTGGCATTGAGTCTTCATCCCATATCTATGGACTTTTTCAACACACCTGTGTGGCCTATGAACTTGTTCTTGCCGATGGAAGCCTTGTGAGATGTTCACCAGTAAGACAAAATGTTATTTTGCTATCATTTACAATGTCATTGAGAGTTACCGGTATGGATATATGATTTAGTATGACATACTTTTTGCAGACTGAAAATTCAGACCTATTTTATGCAGTGCCTTGGTCTTGTGGTACTCTGGGTTTCCTGGTTGCAGCAGAAATAAAAATGATTCCTGCCAAGAAATATGTCAGAATACATTACGAGCCTGTGAGAGGACTGCAGAAGATTTGTGAGAAGTTCACCGAAGAGTCTAAGAAAAAGGAGAACAGTTTTGTGGAAGGCCTTGTGTATTCTTTGGAAGAAGCAGTCATCATGACAGGAGTCTTGACTGATGAAGCTGAGCAAAGCAAGGTAACTAAAGGGCTGCTAATCACGGAGAAAAAACCGATATCCCCAGAGTTTACTGGAAGCTGTACTATATATCAATATAAAATCAGAATCATGGTAAGATTGGAACAATCTCTTAACATGAGAGTAAAAGTTAGATTTGTCTGGCAGAATATTTTAAATTACAGCTCTTAGTAATACCACAGAGTCTGTACTGAACATCTCTTCAGTCGATATAAAATGACCCCCGGTTTGCATTACTCTAGCAAATAATTTACATTCCAGCCTTTTCACTGCCGTACCTAAGGAGGAAGAGAAGTATCTTTGCTCATATACAGAGCAGTGCTGTTTTCAGCTGCAGTTATTCAGAGTAACTCTTTTCCCAGACAGGTTTTAAACCAGTTAATTTTGGTAAATCACATCAGGGACATTTACAGGAGGGACGCACAAACTGTTCACTGCATCCCTCAACCTGGATGTTTCTCCTCTGCCACCGTGAGATCTTTGGATTAATGGTGGGTTGAGAGACTGGTATTTCAGGAATCCAGTTCTGTCACATTCATAGTCTCTTGATTAGCTCATAAGAGGCAAGCAACCCTTACTTAAATTAAACCTTAGCAGCCAGAAAGGTAAGAAAGAGCTATGCATGTGGGGAGACAAAGGCTCTCTGCATCTGTAGTGGTCTCATTCAAACTGCCACAGAGGGTATGACATTGATTCTTCATAGTAAAGGAGTTTGGGGACATACTCAAAGTATGGTGAGGTGTAAGTGTTGCCTGTGTCAGTGTTGGCTGATGAATGCATGTTTTGTTGTAGATAAACAGAATTGGCAACTACTACAAGCCGTGGTTCTTTAAGCATGTGGAGAAGTATTTGAAAGCTGACAGGACTGGAACAGAGTACATTCCCTCAAGACATTACTACCATAGACACACACGCAGTATCTTCTGGGAGCTCCAGGTAAGACCAGTTCCAAAATTACAATAGTATCTGCAGGAAGGTTGTCTGCTCTGGCCCAGTGTAGGTGCAATGGACCTGCTTCCCCTCGGCAACACGGCTGTCTTTCCTGGCAGAAAAAACCAGCAAAGCTTAGGGCAAATTTAGAAGTCCTGCATTTAGACAAAGCAAATCCAAAGGCACTTCTTTATAGATAAGGCACTGTATCATACCTCCTAATTTCTGGTTTAGTGCTTTTCCAGATTTAGACCTTAAGTACCTATTTTCCTGTTAAGATTTCATAGCTGCTAAGGGATTTCCAAAGCCAAACAGTGGAAGAAAC
This sequence comes from Ceryle rudis, assembly GCA_033439905.1. Lineage (NCBI taxonomy): Eukaryota > Metazoa > Chordata > Aves > Coraciiformes > Cerylidae > Ceryle > Ceryle rudis. The sequence goes on from JAAGNO010009046.1 coordinate 4,214, forward strand.
ATGAATGTGAAATTACAGCTGAAAATTTGCCCTGTCTAAACACGGAATACTAATTATACAGTAAGGTCATTACTTTGGATTTCATAAATACATTTATTGTGATGTGCATTTATGTAAAACTTCATTTGGCATTCTGAAAGATTCAGATTGCTACGTTTTGAATCTCTGGAGTGAGATCCTGGATCCTTTCAGCTCCCTCACAAGTTAAATAGGAGTTGGCTGTGCAGGAAGTAAATTTTTACACCTTTAAAATTCTTTTCAGACCTGATCTTGTATGTGTTTATTCTTGCAAGAGTTCCGTAAGTTTAGCTGCCTGTGCACTCCTTCCTTGGCTGTTCTAAGGTAACAGCTTACCGTTCTCTGAATGTCACTCTCTGAAAGTATTTGGGGCCGAGTGTGTTGTGATTCACCTGAGTGAAAATCGAGTCGTCATAACTGGAGGAGGCTCAGGGCAGGGCTGTGTAGGTGAGTTCAGCCTGGGCCTCACTTATGTGTTCATATTTGTATTACAGTAGTTCAGCAAAAGTATCAGCAGTTAAATGTGTTGAAAATCTGTCTTAATATTGCTTTGAGGATTCGGGATTATTGTCTTTTGGCTCACTTACACGTTCTTAAGTCAAACTGTTTGTTCTTTCCTCTTTAAAGGATATCATTCCTTTTGGCAATAACCCCATTTTCCGTTACCTGTTTGGCTGGATGGTTCCTCCGAAAATCTCATTATTAAAACTCACCCAAGGAGAAGCTATTCGAAAGCTGTACGAGCAGCACCATGTTGTACAGGACATGTTGGTGCCAATGAAGAGCCTTGAAAAATCTATCCAGACCTTCCATGTTGACCTTCATGTAAGGACACGTGTTTTTAAAATGCAGTGACTCTTGGACTGTGTGTGATAAGAACTGTGACTGTTGATCTTAAGACACAATAGTCTGCTTGTGTAGAAGGCCATTACTGAATCCTGGGGAGTATTGTTCTTTGTGAATCTGTGATGCAGGGCTGCAGAAAAAATGAACACAGCTTTCTGAAAAAAAAAAAAAAAATTAAAAAGACATTCAAACTTTACTAGAAGGCAAACACTTCCAAAAGACTTTAATCACTTAGTAAACTCAAACTGATTTTTCTTTCACCTGAAATGACTGGTGGTCTCACTAATCCCCACCTGTGGGAATTCATTTCCCTTTCTTGCTTTTACTACTGAATTTAATTTAGCTGGTATAAGAAGTGCAAACTTGGCAGTTTCAATTTTGGACTGACCTGGAAAAGAAAACTCTTAATTCTCTTTTTACTTAGAACCTGTATTCAGATGTTGCTTTGGGATCAGGGATGGGCTTTTTTTTTTCTGAAGTGCAGCTAAGAACCACAGCAAGACAATTAGAAAGAAAGAGCTGTGTGAGTTTCAATCCCAAAATGGGGAAAAGTCCTCTTAACTCTTCATTTTGTCCCCTTTATTAAGAGAGAGCTTAAAGGATTGTTTCAGTAAAAATAAATGATGAAGTGTTTTCTTACTTCTTCAGGTGTACCCTCTTTGGTTATGTCCTTTCATATTGCCCAATAACCCTGGTATGGTCCACCCAAAAGGAGATGAAGCTGAACTCTACGTGGATATAGGAGCTTATGGAGAGCCCAAAAGGAAACAATTTGAAGCCAGAGCTTCGATGAGACAAATGGAGAAGTTTGTAAGAAGTGTGCATGGGTAAGGATCCCATTCCTCAGAATAGTAATGATGCCATATAATTTACACCCACATGGTGTAATGACAGTTATTTAATCCTACATCAATAATTTTAACAAGCACAATAATGCCACATGAATTATAATTACTATTTTTTATTATATGATTTTTAAATATGATTTTACTTTTATTATTTGATTGCAAAACCAACCAAACAAGCACATTGGCCTAAGCAGTGTATTTGGGAGCTGGGTAGTTTCAGGTCACCTGTACACCCTTTCAGCTCTGGGCTGCTCTAGGATTAGAGTCTCTGCTGCAACAAAATCCACACAGCCGGGCACAGAAAGACCTCAGCATGTCTGTGCTGACTGAACGTAGACCAGCTGCTGTCCAGAAGTGGTGTCGGCATGGGCTGGTGACCCCCAGCAAGGCTGCCCAGCGCAGCACTCGGGAAGGCCACCACTGACTTGCAGGGGCAAAGCAAGTGCTGTTTTGGCTGCAGTTTCTCCAGGAATCCCTCCGGCTGTTAAAGTTTGGACAGCGTCCCTGCCTGCCCTTGGGACCATTCTGCTGCCTGCGGTCCCTGCAGCCCCTCAGCGCAGCTCCGCCCTGTCCTTCAGCTGGTGTCTCCTGGCCCGGGGAGGTCAGCCTTGACTCTCCCCTGCGATCACTACATGGTGCTGGGAGTCTTCCCCCCAACACAACTTGTGCTTCTAACTCTTCCTTTCCCCTGCCCCGATTCCTGTCACGTTGGACCGCAGTAGGCGTGAGGTATGTGCCCGCCATCTGTCACAGGCCTGTGCCAGCCTCATTCACTGTCGTAGTGTCAGTGGAGAAGCAGCCACAGGCTTGTTTCTCAGGAACAAGAAACAACTACACAGTGTTTTTACACCATCAGTATAATTGATCCACGTTTCTGTTTTGACCTGCTTCTCAGTCTAACAGTGATGATATCCCATGTGGCTGCGTAACAATGGCGAGTCTGCTTCGAGATGATTTGCAGCCTGGAGATGACTTTAGCTGCAGTAAGTCATCTGCCAGAGAACAAAGCAACCGAAAGTTACTTTTAAGCTTTTTTTTTAATTAACTTGAAATTAAGCTTTTAATTGAAAGCTCTTTACCAACAAAGTTTTGTCTCTTCTCTACCTGTCGCTGGGAAATAAACAATAGATAAATGCTTCATCGTGCAGTTTCGTAATCACACACAACAACAGAGCTTTTGTGTACGAGTTTGTGTTTTACTGCTGTACTCTGGTGCTTGCTGCAGTTCAGAGCACGCAGTGCAAATGTCAGGAGGAGTCTGCAGCTAAACAAGGATTTCATTTATTATTGTAAATGGTCCATTGTTACACTGTGCTTCATTTACACTACAAATTTATCTTCTTGACTTGGTCTCATTTGTCAGGCTCTTGCCTTCCCACTGAGATGCTCAGTGTCCAGTTTAAGGAGACCTTAAAAAGTCAAGAGAACCTATTGCTACATCTGTGAACGCATTTTGTGACGCGGGCTGTGAGACACCCCGACAGGACCTCTGCGGGAGATAAGAAAACATGCAGAAAAAAATACTTCCTTTTTTTTTTTTTGAACCTGGAATTAAAAGGTTGTGAATGGAAAACCAAGGAAAGTAAGCTTTCAAAAGCAGATAGACAAGTATTTCTCAGGGAGAATTTATCTTATGGGTGGTTTTTGGTGCAAGAGGCCAGACTTGGTTTGGGGCAGCTCTGGAAGTTCTCGCTAGACCTGTTTCTGTGAATAGCAGTTGTTGGAATACAAGTTATCAGAAGATCTGGCTGCATATGGTTAGGATGTCTAAACATGAACCCATTTTACACACATTTTTAGTTCTTCTCCTTTCCTCTTTGTAGTAGCAGAACTAATGATAGTATCAATATGTGGATGGCTAAAGAATGTCCTGAAACTTATTTTAAAAGCAGCAGTTGTTTTCATGGCTTTCTTTTCCCACCTTCCCCTTCACCAAAATGACTGTGGCAGTATTCTGCTCTTTCCACCATGACATGTTAGTTCCTCCTGGAAAAGAGAGCATGGTAATGTTAAATCCACAAAACATAACTGTCTGAGCGTCTCAGCGTAACCCACATGAGCAGTTGTATTTGCTTGGTTTTAAAAAACATTTTTGATGTTTCTTTGTTGTTGCTGTTGAATATTTGCTATTCATAGCTTGCCCTGAATTTTTTTTTTTTAATTCTCTTTCAAATCTTGTGGCACAATTAATACTGAACATCTCTTCTGTTTGTTTGGGGTTTTGTTTCTTTTTTTCCTTTTTCCTCTGCAGTTTCCAGATGCTGTATGCAGATTGCTATATGACCCGTGAGGAGTTCTGGGATATGTTTGATGGTTCGCTGTACCACAAGCTGAGAGAGCAAATGAATTGCAAGGATGCCTTTCCAGAAGTGTATGACAAAATCTGCAAAGCTGCGAGGCACTGAGCCTGGATGATCCAGTCAAGCAATCAGGGAAAGATGAATTTACCTATAGCTAGTCAGTATATCCTTAAAAAAAAAAAAAAGCTTTATTGCTCTCCAAATAAGCTCATTCTTGTTGATGTTTAAAGGTATGAATTCCTGCTTTATAAATTTATGTTGAGTATTTCTTCGTATGTTTTAAAACCAGTTTTCCAAAATCAAGAGTGATTGTTTTTAAGAAATCTCAAGTGCTAGCCTTTGTATCTGATGTAGTGACATAGGTGAGTTCACCTATTTCCAAGGGATGAAGGTAGTGGAGCTACACCAGCTGTAGACTAGAGCTATATTTGACATTATTTCTGAAAATGGTAGGGAGGGCTCAGAAATAGGTGCCAAAGCTGAACGCATTGTCAAATTCATCATGAGGTTAAAACAATTTGCCTCCAGTCGGTAGGTAACCTGTAGGACAACTTAGTGATGGTACCGTCACCTCCGGCGGTGCGGCGCTGCGCGACGTTGCGTGGTACTGTACCGCTGGGGCCGTGCTGTAGGATCACCTCAGCAGAGCAGGCTGAACTCCCTGACAGTGGCTTCAGTTTCAAACCTGAGCACTGAGGTGTGAAGAAAATGCTTTTTACTTGTGCCTATCGGATTTGTACTGATTTTGATTATAAAGTGTAAAGTGGATGTAGGTTTTAGGTCCTTTGTAATTGGCTAACAGTGCATTGGGTTTTTGCCCCAAAATATCAATGTTCTGGCTTCACAGACTACTGAAGAAATTGCTGCTATTTCATAGAGCCAAGCTTTAATTTCAGTTTTTACTTGTGGGTCAGTTTCTTTGGATTTCTTGGGGGTTTGTTTTTTGGGGGTGTTTTGGTTGTTGCTTAATTTTAGTGCCTTATAAATACTCAGTTGGAGAAAGACGTGGGTTATTTCAGACCGTTCTGTCCTGGCCGGTAGGAGAAGGAAGTCAAGGCTTTGTTTACACGAGGTTTGTTAGACCACCTGGCTGTGGATAAGAAGAACTCCTCTTGTTGTGAATCTTGATACACACAGGCTTTGGTTCTGACTCGAGTGATGTTTTTGCTTTTTGTTTTAGCTGGATTAGGTTGATAGGCTTTGTAAAAGGACTGTTTCAGTCACCTGGAGAGGAAATCAACAGCAAGTGCTGTTCAGTTCCCCTTCTGCTGCTCGCTGGTGAGAACGGCACAGTCACACACTTCAGACAGTCAAGTGTAGAAGTGTGGAAATATTTTGACTCTGTAGCCAGAAACACGGTTCCAGACCAACCCTGTGTCTTGTCCAAGCAGTACTTAAAATTGTTACTTGAAACCTTACTAAGCTTGAGGGAAAAGAAAGTAATTTTCTGGAGGCTTGCGTCAGGGGTAACACAAAGACCTTTGTCAGCAGTTACCAGTGGGAGGTGTTGTAATTTTTACCTGAATGCTAAACCAATGATTTTATTTATTGATAGATGGATGTTTTCAGTCCAGATGAAACCAATGATAAAGCCGTAATAAGAATAAGCTTGGCCTGTTACTCGGTGGTGCCTGCTGGGCAAATTGTGTGCAAATAAGGTACCCCTTAAAATCCTGTGCAGGGGGCTGGTAGCAGGAGCAGCCTGCCCAGGGGAGATGCAGCCAGCGCAGAGCCTGCGGTGCTGCCCGAGCCACGGCACCTGCAGGGCAGGAGCTGGGGCTGCGTCGGTGATCTGGGAGCGTCTGCTGCATTGTTCCAGGCTTTTGGGGTGCACGGGAAGGCAAATGCTGATTCTTGGGGTGTAACCTGCCCTCCTGCCCCTTCAAGAGAAGCGGCACAAGGGCCATTTCCTTGTCCCTGGGGTGAAGCTACGATTTAGCCCAGTGCTTGTAAGATAATCTGCACGGAGCAAGAGTGGGTTGGGGTAGCTTTTAAAGGGCGGTGTTCAAACAGCTAGAGGATCTGCAAATACTTTTACTTGCGCTGTGTTCCTCTCACTTATGTACTGATGATGTTTAGGTATGCACTATATTTGTTTGGTTTGTTTTTTTTCCACTCCTTAATTTATTGGCAAACTCTGTACGACGTGATGGGTACTGTAACTGTATCAGTCACACATGCACACGCATAATTGCTGTTGCTCTTAGTTTTCGGTTGTACGGGCTGTTTAAAATAAAGATCTAGCCAGCACACTGTTCAAAGTGGGGTCTTTTAATGAACGATTACTTACTTTTCAACAGTCCCATTCATCGTCTCTCTTGCTCACTGTATTGCTACAAATGGTCAGCAATGATCAAGAAAAGCTGCTGCCCAGATAAGAGACCAGAGGCACTGCAAGGTGGTTGGCAGATGAGGACACCAGTGCTGCAAACAGCTTTGGAGGAATGTCTTTGAAGTCTGTGAGTCTACACTTATCTCTGCCCCAAGACACACCTGTACAAAACAAACGCCTTATGGCTGAGCCTTAACCCTTCAGTTACACCCCACTAATTTCTTGTGACCTCATAATGACAATGATCTTGATTTCCCCTCCCTTTGCCTCATTCCCTCCCCTCATCCAAGGAGAGAAAAACCTCATTTTGGATTTAGATGCTGCAGCCATTGACACACACAGCTACTCCATTCTCACTTCACCCTACTAAATTTAATCCCTGGTTTGAATGAACAGCCACCAAAGTGAGGACAAAGATTCAGTACACTCCAGCCCAAATTATTTCACAACGACACTTTCTGTTTCCTTACAAAATGCCTCCCCAGCAGCTCTGCAGGCTTAGTGGGAGGTGCTCCTGTCCTTCCCCTGGTCACCGCTGGTGCATCCTTGTCCAAAGCTCTCTTCCCAGAGAGAAGCTCCCAGGCTTTCTCCTGAAACCAAGCTGCCAAATGCCTCAGCCTCACTGAAACTGCAGCTTGGGTGCCAAAGCCCTTGGTTCCTTCAGTAACACACTGGGCTGGCCCTGATTTACACCACATTTCACCACCCTCTGCAGTTTAGCCCGGCAGGATTTCTGTAGCCTGCACACCCCCCTCGCTGCTCAGGCATTGCCCTTCAGACCTCTCTTCTTTGCTTGCCTCTCCAGAACAACAATCGGGATTTCTTTAAGCCACTGCAGTCTTACCTGTGTTCAATTATCTCCCCCACCAAAGGATAATTGCAGATTAATCAGCATACTTAATCAACCACAACTAACATGTAATTATACCTAGATTTAATTACTCCAGTCTGGTCTAAACACTAATACAAGATTTCATAAAGGTTAACTCTTAAGTGAACCAGTGTACTCCCAGTACATCTTCAGAGCCATCCTTTGTTACCACTGACCCAGCTCCCTCTTCATTTCACTTTCTCTGTTGCCTCTAAGTTTCAATACCCTACAAAATTTGGAATGACAACGCTAAATTCCCCCTAATTCCCTCCAGCTGCTTGTAAATATTTGCATTGTTAATTCAAGTGAAGCTGTGATAAAGAACCTTGCTCTTTAAAGGTGGCATGGGACAGGAGCACAGGTAGTTGCTGAAGGCCTCTGCTCTAGCAGTGCTTTCTCAGGCTCAGCTCTGCTGAGTTGTACCAGTGGGCCGGGGGTTCTTCAGCTGCAGTTACACCACTGTGCTCATAACAGGTATGTGCAACTTCTTTGAGTAGTGTTGTTTGGAAGGAAGCGTTGACTGCTGAAGGAGCTGTGCCCGCCAGCAGACCTGCCTTTGGAGGACATGCAGTATCCAGCATCCTCTTCTCAAGTGTGTCTCTTTTATAAAGGCCACTGTGGCAATAATGAATTGCTCAACAGAAAAGTCAGGCTGGTTGTCTAAGAGTATTTTATTGACACAGAACAAGACTTGTTTCTTATCTCGTGACTTATGTGTCAGCACGCTGTATTTTCATCTAACCCATCTCATCTGCTGGTGTGTCTGCCATCTACTCACTGATGTGGGCTTCCCAACACCATCTTCTGTTTGGAAAATGGTGAATTTTTTCAAAGGTATCTGGACAACGTGGCGCACAAATTGAATCCCTCCAGTTGTTTTTAGCAACAGGCTTGAGCCGCTCGCTGTGGAAAGAGGATATGATTCACTGGGCTCAAATAATTGGCTGGATTAATCTCATTAATCTTAACGAGCATGGAAGCGAACAGAGCTCTGGAAAGCCTGGCTATAAAGGCATAGGTCTGACTTGAAAAGTGGGTTTGGATCAGAGAGATGTTTGAATCCCAAGTCTTGCTCACTGTTCGGATCTCTCTCTATTGCTGCTGGAACTGCAAGACTACCCGAGCTGGGCAGTATGCGAAGCTGGGTTCCATTATGCCTCCTCCATCACAGGATAGCTAACTTCTGGCTGCCCTACTGAAAGCTTCTTGAGTTATATTCAGCCAAGACCGCTTTCTAACTACGCTCTGGAGATGAAGAAAGACCTTTGCAGAGCTGTCAGCCCGTGGTGCTACCACAGTGGTTTGCTGATCTTGGCCACAAGCAAAGGTGAGAGCAGGGGCTACCCCAAGGTCTCATTAGTACAGTTCCTAACTGCTTCACGGGGATTTCACGCTGGTGATTTCAAAGCTCTGTGCAGTACAAGTGAGCCTTGTTACCTGCCTTCCTCGGGTGGGTAGACCAAGGCACAGCCCGAGAAGGTGAGGTGAGCACTGGGAATGAGTCTAGACAGTCCATCCATCCCCCTCCCAGTTCCTTCCCAGGCTGCCTCCCCTAGCTCGATGGAAACACCCTCGCTGCAGGCGAGCTGCATTTCACAAGGTACACCACCGCCCACCTTGGCATCTCTGAAATGCCTTGAGGGCCAGGGGTTCTTTAACCCTCCCCACTCCTCCTACAGGGTGGGGGAGCACAAACGTATCCCCCCTTTCCTGGGAGGGAGAGGTGCACCAGTACCAACCTCCCCATCCACAGAGGGAACCTGCAATGCAGCTCGTGTTTCTTGGCCCTGATCCAGTGCTTTAACTACGTGATCAGCTCGTCTCACATCTGGTTTAGTGTCAATAATGTGCACCCAGTCATCCTTGAGATGATCCTCTGTGAGCCAGGATGAAACCATTTCCAGCCCCCTTGTTAGTCAGACTTACAGCAGGTAGGCATCCCGCTTCAAGTTGCTCAGGTACCGCTGCGCATCACACCAGTACAGGGACTGGTATCTTATCTTCTGAGGGTACCTTTTATGCTTGGTGATGTCATAGCGACCAACACCTACAGGGTTCTGGAAGGAAAAGGTCTCATGCTTCCCTGTCCAGGCACAGCATGGGGAATGTAAGTGGGGGAAAAAACAGGTGGTGCCTTCATGTGGCCAGGCCTTCAGTTGCAGAAAATCATAGAATCACAGAATCATTGAGTCCAACTGTTAACCCAGCACTGACAGGTTACCACTAAATCATGACCCTCAGCACCTCCCAGGCTTTTAAATTCCAGCAGGGATGGGTGACTCTGCCACTGCCCTGGGCAGCCTGTTCCAGGGCATGACAACACTTTCAGGGAAGAAAGTTTTCCTATATTCAATCTAAACCTCCCCTGGTGTAACTTGAGGCCGTTTCACATGGATCTCCATCCCCTGCCTCCACTAAGCAGGCCAAAGGATCTCACTAGCACACCACCCCTTAAATATTGGTGTGCCACCCTTGGTCTTATGTTTAGTGAGCCTGGTTTTGTCCTTTTTCCCCTTGAAATGCAGTTTAAAATCTCTTTCACTGAGCCCATCTAACTCCTGTGCAAAGATCTTTTTCCCTGGTGCAGGCTCCTGCTGGGTCCCTCCGCTCCCCTGAGGTTCCCCCGGTTCAGCAAACGCCGCTGCGCACTGTGCTGGAGCCACTCACCTCAGCAACTGATACAATGATCTGTGGCATCTTGGCCAAACCGAGCCTATATTGCAGGGGAGGGAGGAGAAGACACTAATCTCTGTTAGCCCAGCCAGTTCCCTTCGTGAACAGTTCTCCTCACAGCAGTCCACAAAGGAGTCGATGAGCTCTGCAGACTTGAGCACGCTCACCGGTCAGCTACTGCTGGCTGTAGTGAAGGGCTGCTGTGTCACAGCCTCCCACTGAAGGGTAATCTGGCAAGTTCCCCAGCAATTACAAAGATTTCTTCATCCTTGACCTCTTTCAAGTCGCCTGTTCCCCACTCAGCAGGATAAAGGAGAGAAGCTCCTCATTCCTAGCCAACATGGACTAGTTTAGACTAAAGCTTTCCCTGTCTGCTTTGAGTCCTTCACACTTTGTTCTGCCTCTGTGGGGAAGCTGCCAAGATGAATACAGGTCCAGGAACAGGTGCTAAGGGGAGGGCACCTTCCTCCACTGGTGCTGCAACGTGCTGCTGCTAGAGGAGAAACTGGCTTTCAAGCAGCAGAATATTTCTTCCTGGGAGGATGCAAGGAGCTCCTGGCACCTAAAAGGACTCAAAGCTCGCTGCCCTCACACATGAAGTGCATCCACTTGCTTGCAGCTGGTGCAGAGCTAAAGGATGGGTATCTGGCCAAGGGGCCCAGGTTTCCTTGATAACCAAGGGGGAGAGAAAAGCACCTCCTGAGGTCAGTCTGCCCTTCGATCACAGACCACCACCTGACATGAGACTTCTGCTGGGGTGCTGCTCTGTTCAGAGGACACCCCTGACGTTTAGCTGGCTGAAGCTGGTGAGGAGGGTCTATGCTTTGGCTCAGGAGAGTGTTGTCCTCTCCCAGGGGTGCTGGTAATGGTAATGGGATGGTCATGGAGGAAATTGAGAGCCTGACCATTCCTGCATCCCTCTCACTGCTGTGTCTGCTCGCTCACCTCATTCCCAGTAAAGAGGCGGTAGAACTTTCTGTCGAATCTCTTGGCAGATGCCCAGAATGGGGGTTGGCTGGAGTACGCTGATCTCTCGGCAGGCTTGGGGTCGTAGGAGCCTGGCCCTACCACATGCTGCACAAAAGGAAACTTGTTACACATCAGTTTGCTTGTAAAAAGAGCTGCACAATAAGAGAGAGATCTTTTCCTTCCCTCCCAGGGCCTAATGCATCCCCACCCCAGGCACCTGCTGCAGCACCAGGGCTGCTGGTGGCACCAGCCGGTGCCTATGTCCCTGTTCCCACTCACCGCCTTCCTTGGGCACTGGCTGAGTGTGGCCCAGAAGATCCTCTCAGTGGGGCAGGCTGGGTTCCTCGGCAGGGTGCTGAAACAGCCTTTCTTCCTGTTCTCCTTCAACATCAGCTCATCCAGGAAACCCTTGACAGTGGCAGTGCTCAGCTCAGTGCCTCTTTTCTGCTGGGATGAGTGACACAAAAGGCTCAGCCGTCGGTGGTCTCTGGTGGCACCCCATCCATCCCATGCCGTGGGAGCTCAGTCCTGCTGCTGGTCAGGGGCACCAGCCTGTTCCCCTGCACGGTGCCTGCAGCCCCCAAACGCTGCTGCTTGGCTGCATTTTTCCAGGATCCAAAGGAAGTCAAAGAGCAAAATCCAAGCAGGAAAGATGCTGATGTAAGGCAGCTCTCTGTCCTCACAGCAAGGTGTTGACAACAGTACAGCTCGCTGAGAAACCCACCTCCAAGGCGTGATGGCCACCAGCAGTGGGCTTTGACTTGTCCCCAGAGAAGGGCTGGTGGGGCCCATGGCCACCAGCCCGCTGCAGCCCCTCACCGATGCTGCTCCGCAGGCAGTAGGTGCCAGGTCCCAGGCCGCTGCCCTGCAGGCACAGGGAGAAAGGCAGTGGGGATTGTGCTCAGTGAGGATGGGCCACCCCACCAGCATGTGTCCAGGGTGAGGGGCAGGACTTGCCACGGCTGCCAGCGGGGCACACTTCGCCGTCCTGCTGTCCATCAGCCCTCGCGTGCTGGCGGAGCGCTTGTCTCTCTCCTCCAGGCGGGTGTAGGGGTTCCCGTAGGTGCCAGGGCCGGGGAAGCAGTCCTGCAGGAGAGGTGGGGTGGCCAAGGGCAACATCAGCAATGGGGACAGTCCCCAGCCCGGCAGGAGGAGATGGCGCCTGCAGTAGCTCCTAACCCTGGCAAAGGGCTTGTTCTCTGGAGGTGTCAGCCCAAAGCCAAGTCCTACAGCCAGCAACTCCCATTCCCTGGTGGCTCCCATGACAAGCTGTGACCTACCTTGTGGCCTTCTCTGAACCGCTGCTCTCTTGTGTCACAGATGCCCCGGAGGCTGGAGGGCCTCCTCTCCTGCAGAAAGTCCCTGATGTTGTAAGTTCCTGGGCCCAGCCTTTCCTGCTGCAGGGGGAGAGTGGGGAGGGTGAGGATGGGGCTGGGCAGTGCTGCCTTCACTGCTCACCCTCGGCAAACATGCACCGAGGGCAGAGCAAACCCAACTCCTACCTGGCGTTTGCGCCTCCTCATTATCTCCTTGAACTGGAAGTGGGGTGGCTGAGTAAGCCAGGAGACCTTCTCTGCTCTGGCCCAGCCAGGGGTCGATGTTTTCCCCTGCAGCACGGAGCCGAAGCACTGCCGTCAGCAGTGCCGGAGTGGAAGCATGAGGCTCAGCCTGAGCTCCACCAGACGTGGCTCTACAGCCGGGTGAAGAGGGGTGATGAGGGGAGAGGGACATGGGGATCTGCTCCTCCATGTCCCGTTCCTCCATACTCTGTGTTTGCTGAGCACTGAGGAGGTGCCAGCGAGCTCTGGTGTGAGCACTTGCACCCTGAGGTTCTCCCAGACTGAGCTGGGTGCCCTGGACTGTCACATGCAAAAAGAAGCTGCTTCCCAGTGTGCACAATGTGGGAGGTGAGGAGAGCTACACTGGTAAGTCCATCTCTCCCCACACATCCAGGCAAGCCCAGCCAGTGGCCTCACCTGGCTGCCTGTGTTCCTAGGGAGCACCTGCAGCCCCATGCTGGCAGCTCTGGTCCCCGGTGGCTGTGGGGAGGGTGGCAGCCCTTGCCATGGAAGCTGTCACCATGACACCCGCCATCCTGGTGTCCCAGGAGACATCCCCTCCTGGGAGGGCCAGCAGACAGTGAGGTGGAGACAGGGATTCTGGTTCTAAAAGGGGCTCCCAGCCTGGCTAAAGCAACATATTCAGGGCTTGATCCAACCGTTTACCAGGCTTCCACAGGGACAAATTATTTCTAAGCTGCTAAAAAATAGATTCTTAAAGCAACAACCCAACCTGCCAATCCTACTTTGAGACTAAAACGATGCTCTCGGTGCTTGTGTCCTCTGCAGCACCATATTTGCTGCATCTGTGAGCAGGGGTGGGTCTGGGCAAGGCAATCTGCACCCATGATCTTCACAGGGGAGGTTCATCAACACCCTGAATGCCCACAGCATTTCAGACAAGAGCAAGCCAGGCCTGGGGAAGCTGGTTCCCTGGTGCTGGGCTGCTGAAAGGCAGGTTTGCTGCCCATTCCTGGTCATGCTGCCTGTTTCCATTGCAGGCTGGATGGGATCCTGCTGAGCCAGAGCAGCGAGGAGCAGAAGAAGGCTGCCCACCTTCACCAGGACCCTGGCGCTGCTCTGACAAGTCACCAAGTCCTCCAATGCTCACCACAGAGGTAGGAGAAATGGATTATTTCAGCGGGAAGAGGACTCCAAACCCATTTGTGTAAAGCCCCCTCCTGGTCCCGACACACTTGTAGCTCACGGTGTAATGCATCCAGCACTGGTGGGTGCTGTGAGTACCTACACCCAAGGTAGCCCTGCACCTCAGGTGGTAATAAGCTGCCTTCTGATCGCTTTAATTACTATATTCTTGTCAGTGTTGTTTATTTTCAAAGGCTTTGCCTGCTCAGGAGGAGCTGTCTGAAAGCACCTTACCCAGGAGCACCTGCACCTTGGGTAGCTGCCAGGGTGCAGAACATCTGCAGTAATTTTATAAACCCTGGTTACTTTCCAAGGGGCGAATCTAAGACAAGCTCTGCAACTACTGCTTCTCTGGGCAGAAAAACATCCTGCAGACTTGCAGTCACAGTAACATCACTGGAGGGAAAGAAAGTACTTGGGAAAGTTAGTGAGCCAGTGCTATGGGCTCACGGACCCCGCAAGCTGCGCGAGAGCACGTCCGGGGGCAGTCGAGACACGTTTGGCCCCAGTGGCATAAAGCAGCCTGCAGCAGGTCGGTGGGAGGCTGCAGGACACCAGGACCTTTATTAGATCCCCGGCACAGCTGGAAAGAATAAGGAGCACAGACAGGCTTCGGGCACTTAACCCCCCAGCTGAGCCCTGCACTCAGCGCCGTCTGCTGCCTTAATAAGAGGCACCAGCTTTCCCCCCAGACAGCGCCTCTTGTATAGCCTTGAACCCGCCCGCCTAAACCACCACCCAGCGAATCAGTCCAAGCTGGTTTTGTCCCTTCGCTCAGCCCAACGGGCGATAAGGTGCTGACGGAAGCATGTTTCACTTCTGTGGCTCCGAGGGGTGACAGAAACGGCAGAAGAGAACCCTCCTGTCCTGAGCTGTCTGGAGAAACCCTTCCACTCCCTGGGCAAGTGGGAGACGGCCAAAGGGATGTGCAGTACGGCACTGGAAGTCCTGTGGGAGCCAGGGCTTCACTGGCAGACCCACTGCACCCCGGCACAGGTAGGTCCCTGTCAGGGCCAGCACAGTGTGCTGGGTGTCTGAGGGGTGAGCAAGTCCCCTTTCTATGGGCACTTGTCCTTCTCCTCCTCCTCCAGCCTCCTCTCAGAGCCGCAGCGCTTCTCCCAGGCAGCATCTGCATTGCTGGGTTAATTGTGGTGAGAAGCAATTGCCTGACAAAATTGGTGAAGGCTGGTCTGGGAGTGAAGGTGCTACCTGGCAGCCAGGAAATCTGGGCCAGGTCCTGGCCGTGGCTCTGAGCTGCTGAGGGACTTCCCCAGGTCCCTCTGGGCAACATTTTACAGGATGCTGCGTCACATTGCAGACCTGGCTCGACTATTTAATTATTTCAGTGCTCCTAAATCACTCGGGAGCGTCCAAGGTGTCACCATTAGTGCCTCAATGTTGCCCATTTCCAGCCCCCTGTAAACAGGAGTGCACATTAGAGAGGATTTCCCATCAAAGAATAATCATGGAGATTTCTTCAAATCCCATTTTTAAATAAACACTGACCCTTACTTCCCTATATTTAAACAGGATTACTGAACTCCTCATAAAATGAGGCTCAGTGAAGTGAAATCTCCTCTTCTAGTGGAGTGCTTTAATACGTGCTCTTCAGAGATGTTTAACTTCCTCTGAGCTCGAGGCAGGTGGCTGAGAAGTGCAGTGTGGAGGTGGTCACTGGGTGCCGGGTGGTGTCCATCTGCCAGACTGGACTGGAGAAAGCTGCAATGGCATAAGAAGAGGGATTTTGATATCTCAGCCCTTCTTCAGGTGCACTCCTATGGCCAAGTGGGTCAACCTCTGAACACATCAGGGGGTGCTGTCCCCACGTCTTGAGACTGAGCCTGGAAGGGGGGGTGGATGGGCTTGTTGCTTTCAAGGACCCCATGATCACCAGGAACCAAATTTATAATGAAGGTCAACAGGATGAGCAACATCTCAGGGCCTTGTACGGCCTTTCCTGGTGCTGCTGACCATAGGGTCACGCTTTGGACACCGAGGTGCCGATGCTGGGCAAGCTGGCCTGGCTCTCTGGAGTAGCTTGGCACAGCTAAGGAGCTGACCTGATGCCTGCCAGTAGTTTGTACTCCTGCCATTTCATCATCCACCCTGCAACTGGGCACAAGCTGATGAGTTTCCTCTGGTCTCCCCATCTACACAAAGATGTATCTGCAAGATCTGGAACACGCCAAGATGGGACAGGGCTCAGTGCCTGACAGGAGGAAGCTCATCCGTGCTAAAAATGACCTTGAAAGGGTCCTCAGAGTTTGAACAAACATGGATATGGCCAGGTGAGGATAGGCACCGTGTACCCCCGAGATCCCGGGGAGCTCCTTGCAGTGGGCCCAAGTTAGACTGCAAAGGCTGAGGAGACTGGGGCTGCCTCTCTCCTGTTGGGCTTGGTTCCAGCAGGTGCTGGGGAGCTGGTGAGGCAGGACCAGGGGGTGGTGGGATCTCTACAGTCTCATCCTTCGCTGGGAGGGGATGCAGAGACCGGGCGGGTGTAGAGCCACCCAGGGAACCCCCATCCCCACAACCATCCCGGGTGAGCTTGGCCAGGGCTCTGAGCAACTTGTTCTCGTTGCAAATGTCCCTGCTCCCTGCAGGGGGGTTGGAGCAGATGACCGTGAAAGGTCCTTCCCACCCAAACCAGCCCGGGATTCTGTGACTCCCGCTGTTGCTGCCCGCCCGGCAGGGGGCACCCGCCGCCGCTTTACCGGCGGAACCATAGAGTCCGGGGCCCTCTGCCCGCCGGCGGGGGTTGCTCCCCTCTAACTTCCGGGCGAGCCTGTTTCCCGCCCGCCCACGTGACAGGGCACTGCGGTTCCCATTGGCTGT
>JAAGNO010009047.1:0-11178 GCA_033439905.1 Ceryle rudis
ACAACACAAAACCCAACTATCTGAATTTTTGTAATCGGCTAAAACCCAGTTTTGTTAAATGCTGATAAGCTTCAGAAGAAAAACACATCATCATTTTTTCCCCAGATGCTGGACTATTACTGTTGATCAGACATAACTGCCAGTCTTTATTGTTTCCACATGGTCTGATTTTCCCTGGAAGTGCCATATATATTCTAATGATCTGCTGAATTAAAAGAATTCTAAATTGATTCCCAACTGATGAGACACTATTTCTGAGATAGGCCAATAAAGGACATTTTCTCTCATAGACAAAGCAACACACAAATTATGGAGGTGATAATGGGGCTTCATGTGTCTGAAAGAGAGATATGTAATTTCATAGAAACACAAACGATAGATTTTCCACATTGTAAATAAAGAGGAATATAATGGTTCTGTTTTATAAACACAATTCCTTGCCTAGCCAGCATTCTCCAGCTATTTCAGATGATTTATTCTCCAAAGAACTGAGATGTAGGAAGAGTTTAACAGAGTAATGACAAACAGATACAATTAATGGGAGCAGAAAGCCAGACAAAGTTAACTAGAAGCATGCTAAAATAGCAGACACAAAAGGCTGGAGGATCATCTCCAGGACATATGCTAGCACAGGGAAAGCCCTGGTTTAATTTTCTATAAACACAAACAAAACTCCAGCTTTTTAAAGAAAGAATCGTTTGGAGCTCAGAGCGAGGCACTTTTCCAAAGATGTAGGTTCCTTTATTACACATTCTCTTTCCAACCATAAGACCTAATTCTATAGCTGTTGAGGAAATGATTCCCATAAATAACCCCCTTCAGCTGGGGGTAGGCTCTTGGGCTTACTACTGACAGTTAACGCTGCACCCTGCAGAGCTAGTAACTTATCAGGAGAAAAAGGGAAGCAGCAGAAGGTGACATGGGTGCAGTTGCAGTCAAGATGCCAGTAGCCTGCTCATGCCCACAGCAAGTTCCTAGGGAGGCTTCTGCACAGGAGAGAGATGTTGGTGTGCTCTGAAGACTAAGACAATATTTCATGAGTGCTGCAGATGTATCATTTTATGTGGAAGCATCTTCTTTTTCTCACAAAGTAACTTCTGAAATACCAAACAAAAACGCTTGAAGGGCAAGCCCATAAATATTTTTGTTACTTGTACATAGGTTATTCTTTTGGAGTTAAAAAGTGGAGTAAAAGTGACACAGCCTGTACCTTACCTATCACTGGCACTGAATAGCACAAAACTGACCCAGGAAGTAACAGGATTACTAGCTTTTGGTCAGACTGTGTGGCACAAGCACCCATAATAGTCTCTTTTGGGAGGATATTCAATAAGGCTTTGGAAAGTAGTTGCTTCCCCCACCTTTTGGCCTTTGCTGAAATTTCTTCACTTCAACATCAATTCTGGGAAGCAGTATTCATCTATCTATGCAATGTCTTTGAATCAAAACAGTGAGGGAAAATATAAAATTGAATTAAATTCTTTGCATAAGGCTAGATCTGACACTAACCTAGAAGATGATTAAAATAGGCAAACATTATATTCATTTCAACTAAGGTGTTCTTTGATAGTAAAGTGTTTCTGAAAGAAACCAGATACCCAGATATGTGGGGAGGTAACACAAACTAGCCCACAGCACTGAAATAATGCACTCAAGAAGACTTTTGATGACTCTTCCAGCCCAGTGGGGCTGATTTCATGTGGTTCAAAAGATCTTGTCAGGCAAAGGTCTGGAAGCTTTATAAAATAACCTGATCTCCAAGAGAGAAGAATCACAGTCCAAAGCATGACAGGTATGAAAGGGCAATCAGCCAAACCGAGCTCTGCTGGAGAGCCTGAATTGCTGTAGAGTTTTATCAAATTCTCTGCATCTAAGATGAAAGGCTGCCAAGTAAGCAAAACACACACACGATCTCTATATCCTTTTACAACAGCATGTCAAAGTATTCATCAATTCCAATGAATAATTTTTTGGCTTCATGTTTGTCACATCTCTCATTTGTCACATTGCAGGTCACACTGCTCTCACACACCCCACGGGAGAAGTTGACAGTGAACTCAGACTGAAGCTGCACTAAACGTTCATAAATGTCATTTCTGATGAGCCTGAGCTTGCCTAGTCTCTGCAGGCATGGAGTGCTGGAAAGCAAAATGGAAGAAGGGAAAACAAGAATAGAAGATACTTTACTCAGTTCATGTTCATATCTGAATTGCACCCCCATACGGATGATGTGTGGGTGAATATTAGATATAAGCAGTTAACTGAAAGCTGAATGTGTTAGTGACAAATACCGTCTATGCACTTCCTAGCATGTCTAGAAGCACACAAAGCAATAATATGGAAAGGCAAGATAGAAAGACAAAGGAAACTTTTAATCTTAAGGTTTATTTTTAGGCCATATATTGAATTAAGGTTTGTCTTTTCCATTGAACACCCCCACACACAGCAGAGCAAAGATTCTGATGAATGTGAAACTCAGAGTATCACAACTTTCTCCATGGTTGTTTTTTTTCATATAACATAGTTAGTTAATTAGATCTCCTCTGATCAATCA
The DNA here is from genome assembly GCA_033439905.1 of Ceryle rudis. Classification (NCBI taxonomy): domain Eukaryota; kingdom Metazoa; phylum Chordata; class Aves; order Coraciiformes; family Cerylidae; genus Ceryle; species Ceryle rudis. Next base: position 2,555 of record JAAGNO010009047.1, read on the forward strand.
TCGAGTTACCGCTTCAAAAGGCATTATGATATGATGAGAGTGCCTCACAGCAGTTAAGCACTTTGATTTTTCTGTCCTAACACATTTACAGCTACTGTGAACTGGGTCCTTCCAGCAGAAATAAAGAAATACTTTATCTTTTTTTTTAAATTACAAGTACAATTTATCTCACAATTTTAAAACTGACCACTAAAATTACTGTAATAGGCATTCATTCTCTCCCCTTCTCCTATCTGGTATTTAAGACTAATCACTTTCATGTTTTCCATGTGTCTTATGTTTTGATCTCAAGCTCTTTGAGGCTGTGACCTTCTCTCTTGCTCATGTTCTATTCAGCTCTTTTAATACCATCACCGTTACATATCTGTGACCTCCTATGTGTTACAGAGTCTCCTTCCTTGATCCTCAGGAGTCTGTCTCAAAAACCAAAGAAGTGTAGTCAATACAGGAAGATACTAACACCATCACTTTTGTTTTCCTCTCGCAACTTGGCCCTTAAAGACAAATTGTGATCTAAGGGCTAAGACTGTAGGTCACAACTTCTTCAGTGTGAGATTTGTGCATGACCTGGCATTGAGGACTGTTGGCTGGTTACTGCCTTGGCTTCTCTTCATGCTTCGTGAAAGGGGGACAGTGATTACAGGACAGTGTTACCCCAAGACTTGCCTCATTATAGTTTCTGTGAAGAGTCCAAAGACTCTTTGGAAAGCAAACAGTATGGGAAGAGATGATATGTCATTTGGGGAAAAGTCTGGTTTTGTTGTCTCTCCAAAATCAGGTGACATTGCACGTGTAATATTCTGGGATCTTTGCATAGTGACTTACAGAGGAGTTCTTATACAAGCAGTAAAGCTAACAAATAAAAAAGCTTTCAAAGTTGTGCTTGTGTTAGTGATGCAGGTCCCCAGACGGGGAGAAAATGTGCAATTTTTTTTTTTTTGGAGCAGTATAAATGATGGAAACCAATTTACTTCTTAATCATCAAGAAAGATACTTGCCAGATCAAAGACAGCTGAACTGTACTACAGAAAGTTCTGCAGTAGCCTTTCCAGCAGGACAGTGCAGACTGCAGGTAATTAAACAACAGAAACCAATACCCATAATTCAATAGTATGCCTTAGCTATTGGCAATTCTTTTTCTTTTGAAAACTCTTATACATATATATGAGCTTAAAATGAAAATTACTCCTAACAAGTTTCATTTCATTGTGAATTTTTCTCATATAGCAGTATGCAACCACATTTGTAAAAAAAACCAAATCTCTTTTACTGCCAGACGAAGCTGACCTGCACTCTTACAAAAAGTCTGCTGTGTTGAATTTGAATGTGCTACCTGTTACATGGGCAGCAGACCCCAGAGAGATGAAACACCAGTCTGGCAACTTTCCTTTTTGTGAAGTGGAAAGGTACTGACAAACAAGGGAAATTAGAAACCAGCAACCAGAATGAGAAGACACAGGATTTTCATTTTTCTAGCAAGATTAAGACCTGAATATTTTTATAGCAAGGTTGATTATACCCCTAAATTAAGCCCCCCTACTCAAGCAGGGAAACAAATTACCATCTGGAAGCACTTTCGTTAGTACTTCCAGTGTTCCCCAAGGCCAGGCTGGCAGAGGAAAAACAGATTTCCAGGTGCCCTCCAGAGCCAAGGGGAGGAGAGGTTCCTGCTCCGGGCCACCCTGAAGAGCCTCTTTTTCTGGGTCCCAGGGAGGCTGATGTCCCTGTGCAACCCCTATCCTGTGGTATTCACAGACACTACTTTTCTTTCCAAAAGCTATTTCAGGAGGAATGGGCATTTTGAATAGAAGCCACTTGGGCTCCTCTGACTTAAGAGGTTTTGTTACTTCTTTCATTCCTTTTTTAGTGGGGGTTTCTTTCTGAACACCTGATTCAACCCAGAGTACTCTGTTTCTCATGAGCTAGTATTTAGAAAATTACAAAGCAATTTAGTCAATATTAAGAAACATTACATGGCTTTTCCAGCTTGAACTGTTATGAGCAAGGTGAAAAACAAGAATGTTTCCAAGTACACTCCTGTAACCAGAACACACACTGATGGACTTCTCACCCTGCCTGCCTCTTGCCCAACCTCTGCATCCAGATGCCAAAAAGATCAAGCATTTAACTTCAGGCTTCAGATGAACATGTGTAAGGTAACAATGCTCATTTTAGTAACTGGAACATTTAAAAGAAACACAGTTTGAAAGCATGAAAAAGGAGAAGGATGCTGGGGAATAGCACTGACTAACTCATGCTAATGCAAGGTCCCTCAACCATGTAGAATGAGCTTCAGCTAACCAGGAGCAACTTAATTACTTCTGTTCAGTGGTTTTCCACCCACATATTTATTGTAGTTCATGCTTCTGAAAAGTGCTGAAGAAATAGCTCTAGGGGTGAAAGGCTGCTCCTCTTATAGGTGACGGGTGCTGCAGAAACTCTTTCTGAAAGCTTCTCTGTGCCACACATATCCAGGATGTCTCCATCTGGGCAGCATTGCCTGGATCCTAATGATGTAACAGCCCAGGCTCTGTGATTTTTTTTCCCAGTGCTTGGGATTAGCAAATAAGGAGATCCCTTCACACCAGCTGAAAGGGTAAGTTTTGTTTGGACAGAATACTCCAAACCAAAAATGCCTCAAGAATGCTGATTCCTTTATCTTAAAGCAAGAAATTAGCAGTAGATGGGAAGGAAACTCCGTTGGACACAGTCTCTCTGAAATGTTCAAATGATTGAACAGGAGCAAGAGATTCTTATATCAGATTATCAACCTCTTGCAGTGCCCAGTCCCACATAAATCTTGGTCTCAAAGACAGAAGGACACATCCTTCCTGCCACAGCCACATGCAGCATTGGCCACAGCACAGCCAGGGCAAGATTTTTGGAGCCCAAGAGCCCTGCAGATGGAACACAAATGTTCTCCAAATCCAACAAAGTTAGCAGAGGGGTTACCTAAACACACAGAGGAAAAAGCGCATTTTCATTTGTGCATATCCACTGGCCACACATTCTCTCATGAGGAACAGTAAGTGACCAGATCCTGCATGGGTGCAAAGGTGCTGGTATTTGCACCAAATAGTTAATAGGTCTTAAGGAGCAGTAATTACACAAATAAATACATTACTAATTAAAAATCTGTTATCCTATACTCTTTACTTTCAAACTTCTTGTTCCCAAGAAGTGAATCAGAAGTCAATCTTCAGATAATTTATAGAATACCAGTTTCCATAACAACATAATTGCTCAATGAAGAAAAAATACCTGGCAGAATTGTCGTTATCATGAAATAATTGACCACAACAGTGAGTGAAGGAGGCTGCATTAAACCAAGATTTCTTCTTGTCAACGTGGTCAATTACAATCCAATAATGCTAGATCAAAGACCATCACTCCTAACGCGAGTCACTACGAATTGCAGCACGTACATAAGAAGTAGAGGAAGGCGTAACAAACAAGTATTTTTCCCCACAGCAAAGCACAAAGTCACGTCTAATCATTTAATGTTTGCAGAACTCCATAGCCAACACCATGACAGGTAATTTTAGGACCTAATGGTTTCCTATCAAGAAATACAAGCAAGAACATCTCAGATTGTGTCTTCATATGAGCAAAGGCACAGGCTACTACTTCTTTTTTAATAGGAGTGTTTGTTCCACAAAGGCTTGTCAAACATTGTCATGTAGTAAGACTCAAGTGGGAGTAACTCACACCCACTGCTGAAAACACCTCCTTTTTTTTTAAAGAAAAAACCCCATTCTAGTCTAGATGTAGATCTCACAGAGCCATTAATTCTTTACTCTTTCTGTGGACTGAATCAGGAGCAAGCCCAGGGCAAGGTCTGTGGGGAAGTGCTCATGTCTAACACCTCTCAGGTGGGCCTGCTGTGCCCACACTGCACAGCCCTGTCCCAGATCTGCTCTGGACCCTGTTGGAAGATTGTCCTAGTAAAAAGGAGCCAGCTTGGATCTTGTCTGTGCCTGGAGTCTACCTGGAGCAGGGTAAGTTGAAAGGGACCCCTAGGTGCAAAGTAGCATGTATGTCATATGGCTGGTCAGTGCTAGGTGTGAAACGAAGTCAAACTGCCGGTGTGGTACCCCTAACAAATCAAACGGGCCTGAAATACTGGCCCTGCACCTCCACGAGTTCCAGCGTAGTTCTGCTTGTTCCCAGCACTGTCAGCTTTGTTCTGGAGAGCCTATTACTGCATGCTTCCAAACTTCACACCCAAGACACTGACTAAAACCTGTAGTACAAAGTATTTACATCTCTAACTCATAGATGTCCCAGCATGATACCTAAATGTCAAAACTACTATGCTATTCTTTTCCTTTTCATCCCTTGTTCCGTGCGCGCAGGCCGGAGGGTGAGCACAGTGTAGTGTCAGCTCTGTCCTTGGGCAGTCCTGAGTCACCCAGGCCATGCTTTACACCCTTAGCAGTCAAGGGATTTTTCCCCTGACTTCGATGCTATGAGTCACCTCAGTGAATGAGTGCTTTTTCTGCTTTAACAAACGTAATATTGATAACCTTGGGAAACAACAAACTTGCCGGTAAGTCTGTGGGGGTCTTGAGCCTTGGGAATAATCAGGATGGTCTATTATTTTACCACACATTGCTTGGCTAACACTCATAACAGATTTCTTTTCCCTTCTGTTTAACCAGAAATTTTTGTTTTCTTCTCCCTTACCAACCTCTGCAAATACACTTTCCCATCTTGTATTTCCACTACCCAGCACCAGGGAAAACCTGAGCACATACGTGCCAGATAGCTCCGGACATTACAGAAGCAAAGAGAAAAAAAGGTCATGCTTGAGTCTTATCTCTGGCTTTGCAGTTCTAGCCTGCTTCAAAAGCAAGGCACGTCCTTCCTTTAATTATTCATCTGGGTAACTGCAAACTCTGAGCAAACTCTGTTAGGCTGCCTGCACCTCTTGCTGCCCATCTTGCAGCGGCAGGAGGCTGTGGTACCCTGAAACACCTCAGCACAGAGGTACACGAACAACCAGAATAACTAAAACATTTGTCAAAAATGAACTGCAGTAAAGCAAGGAGAAAAATAAAGCAATTAATCGTTCAAAAAGATGAGAGAGAGAGAGAGAGAAAGAGAGCATGCAAAAGAAACCTGATAGCTTGTGCTGCCTCCCTGGGACTGTCAGCCCACTGACAGGAAGATTAAGGATGCTGATGGGAATTCCTCTCTCACCACAGCCAGCTTTAAAAGCAGAGGACAATAATCTACTTTTACGGGTCTGACTGTGGCTTTCCTGCAGCGCATATTTTTCTCCCCTTACTCTAAATAAAAAAGGATGATCCTTTGCAGTGCTTGTTTTTCCAAGTGCTGCCCTCCCAGCTGAGGTGAAAGTATTGACTGAAGCACTTGGACATTTATTGAATTTGCAGCTTTTGTGATGTGTGAAAAATGTTTTGTTCTGCTTAACCTATACAGTCCTACGTACAGCATTTGTCCAAAGGTCCAGACCCTCTGCCACACTTCCTCTGTGCAGAGACCAACTGGTAAAATCCCTGGAAGGCAGAACAGTAATAGCAAAGCACTGCTTTTAACAATATACTTGATACTGGGCTTGAAGAGCCTGCACAGCTTAGAGTTCGCCTCTCCTTGACCCTCTGGAGAGGACAATACACACTGCCATATCCATAGCTTAAGCTGGTTTGCCTGTTTCAGTACCTTGCTCCTTTAGGAACCTGTTTAGCAGCGTGAGTTGCACTGGCTCCTTCAGTGAAGGTCTCAAACCATCCCCATGGCTTATTTACTGAACTGGGTAAGTGTGGGAAGGGGAAAAGCAAGAACGGGAAATTACTTAGTGACAAAGTCACTGCTGTCCTTTTTCCCTATACTTTTTGCTACCTGCTTTTCTTTTACAGCCCTGTGAGTTTTTCACTTGAGCAAGAACAGAATAATTGCTCCTCTTATAGGCAATCCTACACCACTCTCTTACACCAATGCTTTCTTTTCACCCTTGTTTCCTAACACCACAGAGAAAGCCTTCACATGTCTTGGAGAAGGTGACATTTTTGTGTTATGTGATGGCATCACTTGCATCAGTCACTTGCTCTCAGTTCTTCATGTGCATGAATCAGTCTGGTCTTTTTGCATCTGCAGAAAAGGTCATCCCTGTGGTGATTTCCATGCTGAAAGATAATTTGTGCTGTACACACGGGGACCTTCTGAGCTCTGAGAGCATCAGCTCCTGAAATGCTTGATCTAAACCTTCAAGAGTACTACCCATTTTTTGCCGCTCTTGGCACCCAAGTAGTGAAGTATCACATCAGGCTTGTGCAGTGCAATTAAAAAAAAAATTCCTCATATCTGACTCATTTCACTTAACTTATTTTTCCTTTTTGCTAGGCTGAGGTTCTCCAGAGGACATAACCACGCCTAACTTGGGGAAGAAGAGCAGAAACAAGAGTTGGATGTCCACCTATGGACAGCAACTGTCCCAACTCTCAGCTGAAATACATTTTAGGATCCTAATAGATAATGCCACCATATAACTGTAAAGAAATGGTACTGCTGTACTCTTAATAGTTCTTCATGGATAACACATACTTTGCTAGTATCTTATCCTGTAACATAGAAAAGAGTTTTAAAAAACAGTAACTTAATGTATTTCTAAAAAGTCAAATCGGTAATAAAATTCACAGGGCAATGGATTACTATTTGGTTTTGAAGGGGAAGTTAATAACAGGTCATGCTGTAAACAAAGCTTTAATCCAAGGTTACTCTGGATAGCACAGTCAATAGGGCCCAATGAGCATTAAGCTTGTAGAGATGCCTGATGGAGATGGTGGCGTATCTACTGTACCGAGCACTGCTTTCTCTCTCCAGCCAGGCAAAAGCTTTTCTCCATCCCTATCCTAACAGCTGCAGCTATGGGTTTTGTTTCAGGCTTTGTTTGGGGGATTAAAACCATCTCAGTATAAGCTATTGTTGTTTTCTACACTGAAAGAAGTATTAGAGATGAAAATTAATGCCACAATGGATTTCATTAATCACACCAGAAGGCTTGGTTTGCTGTAGTAGGCATTTCTAGCAGAAGGTGCTCACAATCACTTTAAATATTAAATGCCCTCCTGTGTTTAAATAGCAATGATCAAATCTGCGAAAGCATGGTTCCCATGTCAGGGCAGGGGGACTCTTTCAAAAGGACCAATACTGTTCAAATCATCTCACCTTATGGTGAGTCTCGATTCCCAGCAATGTAAGCGTCAGTTGAGATCGCAAGGACAAAAGGTTGAGTAAAATCAGTGCCTGTGGGAATTGCTATGAGATAAAAGAAGGTGTCACCTCTGGGTCAGCAGCGCAAAAGAAATCATGGTCATAATAGCCAACAGTTACCATCATGGGACGAGTGCTGGCAGACAGCATGGCACAAGGTACTAGGTCTCTGCTGGTCTTTGAGAGCAGGTGCTCACATTACAAAAAGCACCATTAGCATTAACTGCCAGGAAAAGGGCCAAGCACCGATGCGCTAGCTGGGCTGGAGGGGTGTATCCCCATGAAAGGCTAAGTCCCAGTGGCAGATGGCCAGAGGGAATTGTGCATTCCCACAATTCACATTTTAGCTGTTAGGAATAATCAGCAGCTCTCCATAGCACTGGGTCTGACATGAGGCAGAAGCCAGCCCTGCTAGAAAACTGCATCAGCCATCAACTGTCCCAGCCAAAACCATTCTTGGACTGAGGTACTGGAGCAGATGCATACAGATGGACATGGTCTTAAGTGAATTTTCTGTAGGAGGAAGGAAAGCAAGCCCCACAGAAGCAGGGTCCACAGAGAAAGCTGCAAAATTCCTAATTTCTTTCTGCAGAATCGGGGAGACAAAAGCACAGGTTTCCTTAAAAATGCTGTTGTTGGATCACTATTGAAGCCTCACTTGAAAGTAAAGCATAATCGGAAATTGAGGAAACACAGACTTAGCAAATGTGACAATGTACAGTTTTACCCCACCTTACTCTGCCTCAGCCTCCCTCCAGTGGCAAGAAGGAAGGTGATGCCTGGATCTAATGGGGAAGAAAGTCAACAAAACTAAATCTGGAAAACCATCCGGTCCTGCCCCCAGTAGTATCCTCCCAAAGTGCTATGAGCAGAGTTGACTACAACTCCCAACGTTCACTAAGGCTGCTTTTAAGACAAATTTTATCCGGGAACATCCTAAACAATCTGAAATTGAAAGCAAGCCCCAGTGGTTGTTGGAAGCTGTAGTCAGCTCTCCAGGGGTGAACTACTGAGTAGAAAGATCCCGAGAGCTGCTCTCGAAACCAAAAGAGCCCAGCTAGAGATCTGGAGGAGTGGGCGGTGAGCAGGAAGAAAGCGCCTTGCCCCTTCGGGTGTGCCAAGCTCCCTCCTTGGGCTTTTCCGGACACCCCGGGGTTTGGGGGGGATTCCTGGCCTGGGCCCGCAGCAGGACCAGCGGGCCCTGCTCCTCGCAGGCGGTTCCAGCAGCCCGGCAGGACCCGCGCACAGTGGAGAAGCACAAACGCGCCCCGCACACAAGCCCGGAGCGTCCCCGGCCGCGCGTCCGAGCGGCCCCATCCCCGCGCCCATGAGCGCGGTGCGCGGGCGCTGCCGCCGGCGGGGCCCGGGGTAGGCGGGAGTGGACAGCA
>JAAGNO010009049.1:0-15642 GCA_033439905.1 Ceryle rudis
GGGGCGGTGGCCGCCCCCGCCTCCGAGAGAGGAGGAAGGTCGGGTCTGAGGGCAGTGGCGCGAACCGTGGGAGGCGGGAGGCTGCTTCGCCGTGCCGCGGCCAGCCAGACGGCCGCTTTCCTGCTCCTTTTCCCGTCGCACGCAAACCCCAGCGGGGCACTACTCAGAGCTGCAGCGATTTGCTTTTGCAACGCCATTTTGGACCAGAAACTGGTTTAATTCGCCGTTCTAAACATAAAGTCACTTCTGCTTCCCCATCACCAGCTATAACCACGCTCAACCTATATTTTTGCTCAATAGCAAAAAAATAGACAAAGTGATAATGTAGCATCCTATTTCCTATCAGAAATAGTGTGGCCGGGGAAGCGACTGTCGCCCTGTACTCGGCACTGTTGCAGCTGCACCTCAGGTACTTTGTTCGGTTTTGGGCCCCTGACTACAAGGACACTGGGGGGTGGGAACATGTCCTGAGAAGGGCAACGAACCTGGTGAAGGGTCTAGAGAACAAGCCTTGTGAGGAGCAGCTGAAGGAACTGGGGTTGCTCAGCCTGGAGAAAAGGAGGCTCAGGAGACCTTACTGCTCTCTACAGCTGCCTGAAAGGAGGTTGCAGCGAGGTGGGGGTCGGTCTGTTCTCCCAAGTAACACGTGATTGGAGAAGAGGAAATGGCCTCAAGTTGTACAAGGGGAAGTTTAGACTGGATATTAGGAAAAATTTCTTCACCAAAAGGGCTGTCAAGCATTGGAACAGGCTGCGCAGGGAAGTGGTGGAGTCACCATCCCTGGAAGTATTCAGAAGCTGTGTAGACGTGGTGCTGAGGGATGGGGTTTTGTGGTGGACTCGGCCGTGCTGGGTAACAGAACTCAATTATCTTAAAGTTTTTTTTCCAACCTAAAACAATTTTGTGATTCTATTGCAATGAAATTACCGTTTCAATTCAGTCATAACAATTTCAGTTACACATATACTCTGAATTTCTCACTTTCACAAAATTAGTAAGTCAGACATTTACTGCTTTATTCTTGACTCTGATAAATGCGCAAAATTAAAAGTGCTATAAAAATCAGCATTTGTGTTTTAGAAAGGTTTCACTGCGATGCCTTCACCAGAGGCTCCCCGTTTCAGTCTCTGCCGACAAGGTGGGTTTCTGGGGGCCTGTCGATGCGGAAGAGCAGCTCGGCGGGCAGGAAGTAGCCCAGGTACTGCACGCTGTCGGGGCTGGTGTCCTGGTGGTAGTGCCCTCCTTCCCCGTGGTGGCTGAAGCAGTGGGTGTGCTCCACACGCAGATCAAAGCCCTGTTGCCAGAGAAAGGCCCGTGAACACATGTCCATGTGAACCGTGGGTAGAAGTCCTGGGATAGTCTCTTATGCTGCATATTTCCACACATCTTAGAGCTCACTCCAACCATTCAACAGTGAAAATATGCAATATGCTTGTGATAACATAGAAGGAGATAGAGACAATCTCTGCTCCAGTTCTGAGAGCCAGCATGGATGAAAATGGGATGAATAGTAAATAAAATGACAAGTAGCTTACAAAACTGTGAGATCACCCCCACCAGTTTTATATATCGTAGAATCATGGAATAGTTCGGGTTGGAAGCAACCTTAAAGATCATCTAGTTCCACTGCCATGGCCAGGGATAGCTTCCACTACATCAGGTTGCTCAAAACCCCATCCAACCTGGCCTTGGACACTTCCAGGGACAGGCATCCACAGCCTCTCTATGCAACCTCTTCCAGTGTCTCACCACCTTTGTTATAAAAAAATTGTTCCTTATATCCAAACTAAATCTACTTTTTTTTTCAGTTTAAAGCTGTTGACCCTTCTACTGTCACTACAGGCTTTGGCAAAAATGTTTCTCTCCATCTTTCTTATAAACCCCCTTTAAGTACTGAAAGGTTGCAATAAGGTCTCCCCTGAGCCTTCTCTTCTCCAGGCTGAACAACCCCAACTCTCTCAGCCTTTCTTCACAGGAGGGGTGTTATAGCCTTCTGACCATTTTCATGGCCCTCCTCTGGACCAGCTGCAACAGGTCCATGCCTTTCTGTCTCTGTAGGGACACTCAAACTTTTCCAAGACCTCAGGCTTAGCTGAGTGCTGTTGAGCTTGCAGTGGACAGAGATGGAAGTAACCCAGCTGCATCCACAACACAAGTTGCACCAGTTCTGAATGGAGCAGCTGTTGATGGCTATTTTCAAAGCACTCATCACTTGATTCTGGGAAGGTACACATAATTTAGCCTTAGGCCAAAAGCTGCCACATAATGACACAATAAAGTCAAACCTTTGAACATATCCAAACCTACAGAATGTCTCATTGAACTCCAGAAAAAAAAAATAATAATTTTTATTACTTATGACTGCATCGTTATTTACAAAGTAGTAATTTTCATCTATGGTTTCCTGGTTACTTTTAAACAGTCTTTCTAATGATGAACATCTTAATGGCTTTTGAAACCAGACCAGTTTTTATCCTGAATTGTTTGCTGTTGAATTCAGTGCTTGTGAAAGATGCTAGATAACATTCTAGCATGAGGCTTTGCAGACTTTAATTTGCATCGGCAATTACGAGACATGTGCTTCACGAATTTCAACACAGCATTAGCAGAGACAGTTCTTATGAAAGTGAACTACATGAATACAAAGATGTTCCACGTTCTTGACATTTCTCCTGATGCGGCCAGCACTGAATGCAAACTGTGCCGTTGGGTTTGGGATGCAAACACCTGCACACTTGAAATTGGAACTGAGCCATTAATTCAGTCCACTATGAACAGGCACTAGGTTTCAGAACAGACTGACCTAGTCTCGGTTCAAACCAGTGACATAAATTAGAAGTTTCTATTTCATGATACCACCCGTGGAAGTGGTATCATGAAATAGAAATATTTCACGATATATGCACGATATACACTCTCCTGTTCTTAAAAGGAACGTCACATCCAACGCAAAATTCATTACAAGTCTCGGTTTACACTTAGAAATTAAAAAGAGACTCACCGGATCTCTGGAAACTATTACTGGCTGACAAATCAGTGGAGCCTTCATCTCAAAGAATTTGAGCCAGTTATTCACATCCTCATCGGTATTCAGAGGACAGGCAGAAAATTCTGGAGGCTACAGCAGAAGTAAAAGCTTTTTAAGTGAAAGGAAGATACCTGTATCAAGATGATTTTTCTCTAGCAACTTTCCTTCAATTTTCCCCTCCCCACTATTCTGCTTCCATTTCTTCTTGCCTAAAAGAAGCCCATTGCTGTGTTTCTGCCATAAACAGAAGTGACAAGAACATTGCTTCTTTCATTGCACAGGTAGTGAGAGAACTCCTGTAGAGAGGATTCTTGTCCTGGTACATATTAGAAGCTCAGGTTTTGGTGTTTTTTTTAAAGTTTATTCCTTCTTATAAATATCATCTCAGTTCATGTATTTAATTTCAATTAATTTTACAGTAGTTCTACGGTTCTTTAGCTGCCCACAGATTTCAAAAGAAAAGATGACAGTATTAAGGCCAAGTAATACAGTAAAATACAAGTAAAACATCACTAGTTTTGTACTGCCAGTTTTGTAATGTCAGCTCCTTACTTTAATACGTTGCTTATCCTAACAGTTTATGCATACATTTAAAAATGCAAAGCAAAGTCAAGGCACTAAGATATTACACCCTGATTTACACCTCTGTTTTCAGAAGGATGAAGAAAGTTCTATGAATTGAGAGCAACTTACCATAATATGAATCTTGGCTTTCCCCTTCTGAATGATAAAGGTACCACCCATCCCAACTGGCTTTTCTCCGTAGTGCTTCTCTAAAATTTGTCTCAGACAAGACACAAAGTTAAGTTCCCCAGTTCTTCCATTGGCTTTCACTTCAATGACCTGGAGGAATAAAGCTAATTTGTCACTGCCGTCTCTCGCTGCAACAGTCTGCAAAGGCCTGTGAAAGCTGCTCTGAAATTCTCCCAAGCTTACAACCCAAGATTACTTTTTGAAAACACGATTTTCCCTGCAAGTGCACCTCCATTTGCATCCTTCTCGTGCCTGACCAACCCTCTCTCCTGACTTGCTGTTGAACACTAGTTTTGCCTGGGAAGGGTGCTGGGCAGCAAGTGATTTACTCTTACGTGAGACAATGACATAAGCAACCCATTTCTGGCCACCAGCTGGCTTCCACTCTGTTATTAAGAAACTCTTGAAAACAGAGAAGACTGCTCAGTTTCCACACAGTAGTCAGGTTTTTGACTGCTCTGCCAACACTTCTTTGTGCTAGCCGTGTTGGGGGAAGCACTTCTACAAGAAAAATAAGACAGGTTCCCAGACCTGATTTACACAAGTACTGTGTCCAAGCATAACCTTAAATCACTGATAGTTTGGACTGCATTTGGATGGATGATTTATGGTGGAAAAGTTTTAGTAAACTAACGCTTAGACCCCAAAAATTCAAATGCCTCTCCGTCTCCAGCAATTCTTCCTCTCATTCACTGGCATCAGTTCCTTATGTTTGGATATTTCTTTCACAGAGTTACTACTTCACTATTACTGCAGAAAACTGACAGGACAACGCTGAAACCTGAGCTTCCCTTCAGTCACAAAGCTTTACAAGCAAAGTTATGTTTGATCCGAGTACGCACCTTACCAGGTTGGCCCTCACTGGCATAAAGGTTGGCCAACAGCCCAAACTCACAGTCAGTATATTTACTGCTGTACTTCTCAAGCAGGCACCCTTTATCTGCAGGATTTATTTGAGCAGTGTAGCTCCCATTTACAGCAGGCTTTTTTTCACTCTTAGTTTGAACAATAGGGATAAGCTGAGAAAAAGAACATGTAAGAGTACATCAGGTAAGTCAGTAGGAACATGTAAGAATCAGTCAAATGAAGAGAAATCACATAAATGGAATTTAAGCTTTGGACCATGATCCAAATAAATAACCCCCCTTGTCACACAGCTCTGTCTCCCAGGATGAGGTCTATAATGCTAAGAAAAATGCACTAATATTGTAATGTAATTCAAAAATCCAGAAAACAGTTTTACTTTTTCTGGACAGGTAAAGGTAACGTTATATGAAGATGAATACTAGAGTTAAAAAAAAAAAAAGAAGAAAATAGAATTCTAATCATTTAGATCTGAAGCCTGCATGCAAGTACTGGAACTGGAATTCTATGTAATACTTTCTCAGTGTACAGTAATAACCTCTATTATAGTGGCCCAGATTTAATGCTGATATGGATTATCTCATCTGCCAAAAAATGCATCCAAAGGAGATAGCAAGATCAGAGGTTTATGCTTGCAAAGACTCTTGACTAACTAAAGCATCCACAGGCAGCAGTTTTTGTCTCCAGCCTCTCCTGCAGGTGATCATTATATATGTGGCATCTTTAAAATTTAGAATGGTAAAACAAAGCCATCCAGGAGGGTGAAAGGCAGGGAATATTTCAAAGGCATTTACCAGTAACTTTGAGATGCATTTCTAAATCTTGTCATTAAAGCCTCTGGTCAGGTCTTTGTCAATCAGTCTCAAAAAAATCATGTTTCTTGCATGCTTCAAAGGAATCACATGCTTCCTGGAGAATTACAAGTTAAAAATTAATCTTTATTATCTCAATAGTATGCACCTCATTGTATGATCCTCATCTGAATTCTTTCTGATGTGTTTTTGTGCTTTTGGCATGAATGGTGCTTATTAAATGTTTTGTTGTAAATAGGAAACACCCAGCATGATATTGCTCTGCTATAATGATACTTCCATGAATTCATTAAGAACCATCACACTTACTGACCTCAGCATTTACTCCAAGAATCCTAGATGAAACAGCTCCAGCTCCAAGAATGAAAGCTCCGGGCAGCTCTATGTCTTTTGCAACAGTATTTAGATCATAAACCTGCAAAAGAGAAACGATCCTTTGATTTTGGTGTGGTGCTCTGACTGGGAATTGATATTCTGTTCACTTTAATCTCTTAATTAAGTACATTTAATTCACAATGCCCTCATTAGTATTTTGGATAATTAGGTTGAACACGGTTTCTGAGCAACGCATTTGGTAGTAACAAATTGGGTACATGTCCATTAGTTTTCTGAAAGGTAGAGTCTGCCTGTATTTTCCCCTGCCATTTTAACCTAAAAATAAATCAGTGTTCTTATTGAAATTTGTATTTGTATAACATAAAAAAAAGGGAATATCGTATAGAGACAGATGGGGTGAGGTGTCAGAAAGAAGGCAAAATATTCTTGCAAAGGGACAGTAACAGGAATCTAGTGTTGGCCTGAAAACGCAAATACAGCCAGTTTTGACAAAGAAACTTGGCTGCGACTTAAAACCACAGGCATGCAGCAGGCCACAGAGAAACATGAAGTCAAGCCCCTTGCTCCTTCCACAACTGTCACGGTATGTTTCCAAAACTATCTTGTATCTGAGGGCAAGAGAAGATGAACCATAAACCACAATATGCTATTTTTGCTACAGTGTGTAAGATCTCCTGATGTAGTCTACGTTTAACACGTCAGAATCAATCTCACAAAACACAGCAAAGTCTCTTTTGTAAGTGGAATCTTCTAACGTCTGTTAGTCCTTAGTCTTGTTTATATTTCAGAAAGATACTGCTTTTCCTTTGACCAACATATTAAACCCCACAGCTACAGGAAAAACTCACTTTTTCTTTCTGTACAAGAGGTATGAGGTAAGGAACACCTCCCACGTCTGCTATTCTAGGCTTTCCGCAGATTCCTGGAAGGATATAGCCAGTTAGCATGGTCAAGTATTTTTCTTAACAATCTTAAATAAGTGTGCCATCTCACCTACCAAAGAACTGGTTCCTCAGACTTCTAAAAGCCCTTGAGAACACAATTTCCCTAGCGTGCTTTGCTAGACAAAGTGTTGCACTATTAAGAAGTCCAAGGACGGTAAGCCCTACAATGATTCACAGTAGGATTTAATGCTAGGCCTCCTGTTATAAAGCTAACATATAAAAAAAAAAAATATTACAGTGGACAACAACTGCCATTTGCTAGTAAGATGCCCCCACCACAGAGATACCCCCACTGCGACTCCACACACAAAATTTCAGCAGAGCTGTATGTCCAGGTCTCAGGACAACTGACATCACTTATTTGGACATGTAATTTAAGAAGGGATGAAACACCTTCCAGAAGTGTTTCTTTCCCTACATTGATGACAGAGGGAACTCAGATGAGTAGCACAGATGACATGTCTTGTCTCCCAGACAGCTAATGTCGAAGTAGATAAATCCCACTCAGAATCAGACAGTTTCACTTCACTGAGATAGGTGAATGGCAGGAATTTAAAAATTAATAGAAGTGCAGCTCCTTAGATTCAGACAGTGATTGGCATGGATCTAAAAAAATTCTCCATATGGAAAACAACTTAATTTCCAAACATTTTCCAGTACACTAAATAAAGCTTATGAAGTAAGTGAGTATTTCAATCACAGGTTAAGAAAAAAAAAAAAAGAAACAACAGACAAGTACTTGGTAATAACTTGTCTTTGTTCATACATCAACTAGGAAGCAAATCCAGAAATAAAATGTAGATCTTATGCGTATTCTTGAACTGAAAAACAACTTAAGCTCTCCCAACATCTTTAAAAGACCAAAACCAAGGAGGATCAGGTAGAAAGTACTGGAGAAGATGAAGCAGAAGACAGGAACGTTAGGTTACCTTTAGCAGGAAAGTTGAATGGTTCCTGTGTCAGATCAGGACAGTCTACAACAGAGACTTGAGCATCAGCAAAGTTTTCTTTAAGCCCTTTCTGCAAAACTAGGATAAAGAATAATGGCAAAGTTATTGACAGTAGAAAAAATTACCAAGAGTTTGACAAGTTATTAACAATAATAAATTACTTCAGCAAGACACATTAAAGGACTTATGCTTACCCTAAGTAGCTCCATTGATTTAACCGTTACCGTTCTGTAAGGCACTTGTTTCCTGAGTCAGAGCTTCGGAGAATTGCAAAAGCTTGTTCAGATAATTGTCAGCTACCACATCAATTAAGAATTTAAAAAACCTTTTAATTGGAACACAGTAACTAACTGCTCCTAGTAGCACTAGGAACAGCACAACATGAAGTAACATGGGTAAGTTTAAACCACAGTCAGCAGTGGTTTCGCTTCAGAGGAGCACAAAATTACTATCACAGTCAGAAATCATGCGAGAGCAAAGGAGGAAGTTTTAGCTGAAATGACTGACAATTCTTTAAATATATTAACTCAAGTGTTTGCAACAGGTTCATTATAATCTCAAACTGTCTCTGCTGTCTGGAAACTTCTGTTGTTACAGGACATTGCCTGTCATGTTTACGTTCATGCGGAGATTTTCTGGTTAGTGCCACTGTCAGTGCAAGACATCTAATGAATGGTGTTGATGATAATGAACAGCCCCAGAACTGAACTTTTGCTTTTTGGCTTCATATCAATGTTTTTGGTCTCAGAACCTGCAAAGTCACTCAAACAACATGGAGGATTCTGACCTAGACAAGTGCACTGTTTGGAAACAACTTCCAAACCTTGAGTGTGGTATTGTATTCATACACTGCTTCGAATACCACGTTAAAAGATCCAAATTCTTTCATGCCTGAGGGTCTGCTTTGACAGAAATTGCAAACTAAGGAGCAGAAAATCCAGTCTGTGATCTCAAATGATGCAGTTCCTTATTTGCTCAGAAGACTTCCCCGTATTTTTGCTTCCTCCAGTCAGGATTTCAGATGTATCTTACTTCTTGGGAGCAGAGTTACCAAGCCACTGACCACAAGGACCATTAGAAAGCATTTGGCAGGTTTCTAAATACATCTCAGTATGTTCTGCTAAGTGGAATAGGACAAGAAAAGGGCATTCCTCAAATTATGCTCAAGAGCTAAACAGCAACAAAATTCATAGCTTACAGGAGATCCTCAGGACAGACGAGGGGGAAAAAAAAAAAACAAACCAGAAAATAGAAAATTCTGCTTTGTGACACATCTTTTCTGCTACTGTTTTAAGCTGTTTTGCTGTAAGTACGCACTGTTCTCTGCTGAGCCCACAGGTCTATAGCAGGTGGTCCTGGCCTACTGCCCCAGCCTGACAGCTGCCGCATGAGAAACGCGCTGAGAACCACTGCTGGGACCACACTGCTCTCAAAGCATGGGAATGTCAAACTGACACAGGTTTGGGAGAGTCGCAGACTGAACTCGAGGACCTCTCTGAAAGTGAAAAAACAACCCTTTAGTACATCTGCTGCAGAAGACAGACTGCCAGAAGGAATAACACCTTCTGCTAGAGCAAGGGAAGAAGCTCGTGAGCTGGTGACCAAACTGCCTCCAGAAGTCCCTTCCAACCTCGACAGGTGTTCTGGGCACATTTTGTGAAGGCTTCTGAAATAAACTAAATGAAATGTTTCCTGTGGCCTGGTTCTAAGGCGATCACCAAAAGAGGAGCTAAGTAGGGTCAAGAAAGAGGACCTGTCATGCTACAGTATGTCTTGTCAGCTGTGGTTTTAGTCCTGAAAAAGAAAGAAATACTGGAGGGTAGAGGACAGATGATCCTGTAAGTATAAATAAGTTTGGTCTGTAATTGTCAACCTTTCACAACCCATGCACAAATCTGCAAATGAAGCAACTTTAAAGGGCTTGAGATCCTGTTTGTGTGTTTAAATATCATTTGCCTTTGGGGGAGGAGTCGTCATTTGCTTTAAGGAAATAATAGCACATAGAAAATAGTGCTTTCCTTTACATCACAGTGTGCTAAGAGCAGGAATATTCTGCATGTACTAGCTGTAGAAATGTTTTGCTAAGAGCTTTAAGATAAGCTTGAAGAGTACGTTATAAGTTTGTGAAGGGTTACACACTGAAGGACTTACCCCCAGCAAGCTCCTCCAGACTTGGAACATGGAAAGCAAACCTTTCGACTTTGGCCATTTCCTAATGGGTGCTGATTTCTTCAGGCAAGATATTACAATATACCACGCTGTAGGAGTGACTGATCTGTCAACAAGGAAAACAGTTTAACGATTAAAACAAGCTGTTTTCAATATGTTACTTATTGTTCAGTGTCACTCAAAAATAGACAACAGTAGAATTGTAGTTCTGCCATCAAAGGGAAGACTAACAGCTTCAATATTAATGGTAATTTTCTTAAATGCTTTGAAAGAAGATCTCTGTCAGCTCTACAGCTTGCTGAGAGCATTACACGTGCTCGTCCTCAAGCTTACAATTGGGTGTTGTAAGCAAAACACATCCTATTCTGAATCCAGTTCAAGGGACGGCTCAGGATATTTATCTGTCTTTTGCAAGCCTGGAGTCATAATTTGGTTTTGAAAGAAAACTGGGCTTTTCTGAGCACATTAGCCTCCTCCTCAGGTCCTCCCTACTTTGTTTACTTTTCCTGCATTGGCTATGGTGGACTTTCAACCTCAACCGTGACATGGTCTCCAACTGATTCTGGGCACGTTTCCCCCTCCAGAGGGGAACAGGCTAGCAGCAAACTAGAAAACAACAGCAGCAAGTTCTGCAAGGCTTTGTACAGGTACAGAGCCTGTAGATGTTTTGTTTGAACCTAAGTTTAAGATCCCCTTTACAAATGAACTATATTTCAGTCAGCCTTGCAACAGCACAGTTATCTTCTAGGGCAAGCCACTAGCTCAGGGCAGAAAGAGCTGATTATACACTACCTATAAATCAGCCACAGCAATCATTAACTGCTTAAGCACAGGCTTGCTGCACACAGCAAAAAAAGAAAATGGGTCCCATTTATTCAGATGGCCTTGGAGGAAAAAGCCAAAAACCTAATTACAGTCCCAGATCTGACAGAGCTTTTGTTAGGAAGGACTATAATGTGAGCTAGCTGTTTATGTATATTTTTAGCTTTTATTAAAGGAAAAAAAAAAATCTTAGCTTTTCTGGCTGTCAGAAATCCTAACTGTCCTTATACAATAAGCCTCTCAAGTCTACATAAAGGAAAACAAACAAACAAATCAAAACAAAACAAAAAAAAAAGAAAGAGAGAGAAAAAAAAAAAGAGTTGGGAGATCATAGCAGTCACCTAAACTGATGTCTTTGACCTCAAAGTTTGGTCATCCCAAATTACTGCTGTAGCAAGTAATAGAGACTGGGAGAAAGGCAGCTACCTGTGTATAGATCATAGCTGGTCTTATCCATCTCCACAGGTGACTCCCTCCCTCCTCTGGCTGGGGAGAAGAAAGTAACAAGCTAGATTTGGTGCCTCTGGTAGAAGCCTACAGTCAGATCGAATCATACCCCAGGGCCTTAAGCATGTACAAGAAACACTGAAAGGGAGTAGTCAGAGAAAGAAAGTGAGAAGATGGCTTTGGCAGCATTGTTTTAGATGATCCTCATCTCCTCAGGAACCTTTTACCTTACCTGTAAGGAGGCTGTGCCAGCACTTGAGACACCAGTTGAAAAAGTCCTGAAACAGATTGAGCAGACAGGTGAGAACTGTGGTCTGCAAAAGGCAGAGGCAAGACATGGTCACAGTTCAAATAAGTAGGCTCAGATATAACACCTAGACCATCACCTGCTGTTCAGAGGACAACAGTCAGCTCCTCACAATCAAGAGAGGAGGGAAAGACTGTGGGAAAAGGTCAATGTACCTTAATAAACACGATCTGAGTGCTGGACAGTAGCTCTAATTGGAAAGGACACCAAAGAGAAGTAGATCTGTGAGTCACCACTGCAAGGAGAGCGTTCACAGGGGACTTTGTGTGCTGCGGGAGAGGGACAACCTGAAAGGAGACAACAGATAATTAAGATCCATCATGGAGGGGTGGAATAACATTAAACTACTACATAAGACTTTCAAAGACAGAACACAAATGCTAAGGGGACAATATGATGGTTAGATCTGGGATGGTGCAGCAAGAATGGGAACAAGCATTGAAAAAGACTTTTGAAAGCCTATCTTTTTGAAGCAGGAAGAAAACAGCAGAGTAGTCAAGGCTCGGTAGAATGCAGAGGAAATGTGAACCACGATATTAATAGTGGCGCGAGGGGGAAATATCAGGGAAAAAACTGCAGATGACAGTCAGCAAGAAAAGAGAAATTTAGCAGGGACACCAGGAAGAGCAAAATCTCTCCAGATGCATCCGCAGAGGTTGTATTCCTCAGGTGGGGCGATGTGAGGAGATCCTGTCCGTGGCAGAGAAAGGCTGCAGAAGGCAGAGGCACCGCTTGAGCAGCTGGGATTTGGGAAAGGGATGGGCCATGGCAGGGCAAGAACAGGAGGGCCAGGCGAGACTGGGGTCTTCAGGGCACCCCGGCAGTGAAGGGCAGCGAAGCGCGATAGAGGGAAGCAACACCAGAGCTGACACGGCACTTGGCAGGGCTGCGAGAGGGAACAGCGGATGATTCCGGCTGGAGCCGCCAGCTCGGGGGAGACTGGGCGGCAGAGGGAAAGAGAGGCAGGACAGCAGTACCAGGAGGCCGACCGGCGCAGCCAGCAGCAAATCCGCGTTTCACACCGAGAGGGAACTGCGCCCTGAAGGGGAGCCCGGACCCTTCGGGAGGCAAAGCGAGGAGCGGCTGAAGGGAGAGACAGCCGGGACCTGCCCCACACTGCTCGACCCTGGAGAAACACCGGCGGTACGCGGCCGCGTTAGCGCCTGAGCGGACGTACCTACCACGCCGTCCAGGCTGCGTGGCGACACAGTTCGCCTGCCCACCCCCGCCCCGGGCCGGTCCGGGGGACTGCCCGCCCTGCCCCGCCACTCCAGACATGGCGGCATTCGACCGACCCTCCCTCCCGTCAGCCCGCGCACCTCTCGCGAGCTCCCGGTGCTATTTAAGGCCTCGGGCGGCCATTTCGCGCCCTTTGTGGTGCCTGTTCGGGAAGCAGACGAGAGGTGCGTGAGGGAGCGCTCAGCATCCGCCGCCATCCGCCGTGCCGGGGCGGCGGGGGCGAAGGGCTCCGGGGAGGGGGGAACAGCCGCGGCGGTACCGAGTCGTGCCTGCTCGCCCGGGAGCCTGTCTGAGGGGAAGGGCCCGGGGCGGGCTGGCGGCCTGGCCCGTCTTGCCCTGCTCAGCCCAGCCCCGGCGGGGATTATTCTCGGAGGGGGCTATGCGGCGGCTGTTGGTGAGGGGCCTCCCAGGGAGCGGTGTCGGTGGCGTGTCCCTGACCTGTGGTCACTTGGTGGGTGCCCACGTACAAAATGTCTGCCACGGCACCGGCTCCAGCGCGCCGTTAGCAGCCGAGCGCGGCGGAGGTTTGGGGGGAGAAGGTGAGCGGTGTGTCCAGCGCTTTTCACCCTGAGATAAATGTTGGTGAATTAATTGATAAGTCTTTTGGGAGAAGTCAAGCTTGTGTGGAATAACGAGCTAGTTACGTGTTGGTTTTGTTCCTTAAGGAGTCTGTGTGGAGTGCGTAGAGCTGCAGTGGAGGCGGTGAATGATGCTGAGCTGCTCCCTGTTAAGGACCAGCCATCGCCTGGGTAGCTGGGGTGCCGTTGTTGCTCTGCCCCTGCTTTGATCTTTGGCTGTTCTGCTTCGGGGCCCTGGGCTTGCCAGGTCCGGGGTGAACCGATATTAGCAGTGTGCTTGTAGTTCGTCCAGGAGCACGTTACTGCCGAAAATCACCTTACAGCAAAGGGCAGATGGGGTCCCTGTGCTGCTATTTTAAGTGTATTAGAGTGAGTTTAAGGTCTAGTGTACTTTTGAGCCTGCGTTTAATGTGGTTTCAGAATGAAATACTTCTGTTTTGAGAAATGCAACAGGGTAGGTTCTTCCTTGAACAGTTAGGTGATGCAAAAAGGTCACATAAATGTAGACTGTAAAAATCAAGCACTCCTATATGGCTGCAGCAGATGGGTGATCTTTTTATCCTCATTGTTTGGAGAATAACTTTGAAGTCGCTAGCTAGAGCAGAAATAGAAGTTGCAGTCACGGCTGTTTGTGTTCTGTAGCCATTTGTTCTGTCACTCTCCACTGCTAGTCTATACACTTTTGTGGCTTTTGGGAAGCCTTCCTCCTGAATCTGTGCAGGAGTCTGTGCTCTAGAATGTGAAGACTGTTATCCAGAGAGTAGCAGGTTATCTGGGGACATTAGATGAGTTCTGCAGTGGCGTTTTCAGATGCTAAATGTGTGTGTAACTATATTTGAAATATTAATGGGTATGGTGATGGGTTTGTAAAACCAAAAGCACAATAAAATTAGGAAGATAGAGATTTATAGGGCTAGTAAATTACTATCAAGCAGGTAAAATAACTTCAGCCTGTTGCATAGAAGGACAGTTTGCTGTGTGTTTCAGTCCCTTTTGTAGAGACTTGGGCGGCTGGAGGGGTGGATTGGGTTATCTTGCTGATCCAACTGAAAATTAACTTTGTGGGACTAGTCTGTTGATTCATAGTGAGCAAAAGGCTGATAGAGTGTTAGAGCAGGATGCTTTAGGTGTCACATAGCTAGGGAAAGAACAGGGAAAATGAAATTGCTTCTGATGGAGATCCTGTCTTCAATTAGTTTAAGAAAGTTGTAAACCACAGTGAAATGAGTAATCGTGTATGACTTAAAACTGCAGTATCCCTACATGTATAATAAGCTGTTGGCTGTGTGTATGTGAGCTTATTTAAGGGAAAACTTAATAGGGTGAAGGTTAAAGCACTCAGACTCATCTCTGCAAGTTTCTGAACCATCTTGTGCAACTCTGAAGAGAGCCTTGCTTTAAGCAGGAGCTGGACCAAAAGGGCTGTAAAAATCGCTGCTAACTTGTATCTTGAGATAAGCGGCTGCGACTGTTAATACATTGCTTGTGGTTCACAGGAAAATGGTTATCTTGAAGCTTGCTCAAAGTGATGCAAGGCTTGGTATCTGGCATACAATTTTCTTTAATTTCTTGATTTCTCTTTGATTTTTAGGGCAAACTGAAACATGAATGATACAGATGAATCCTGGGCTTCTGGCTCTGATTACCCTGATGCCCAAGAGCTAATACACGGTCAGCAGAAAGAACCATATGATGTACATGCACGTGGAACAGATACACAAAAGAAGCGTTCATGTTCAAGATGGAAGAAGGCTGCACCTGAGCAATCTTCAGATGAGCTTAACAGTCTGTGTAAACCACCAGCTCCTTCAGCTGAGGTTTTGCTGGACAGCAGTGATTCAGAAATGTGAGTTTTTGTCTGTAGTTTAGAATTTTTCACTTGAAGAACCTGTGCCATATATCATGAAAGTATGCCGCCTTTTGAAAATGATGTACTTTTTTTCTTCTTCAGTGACCTCTCTGCTGCTAGTGGCAGTGAGTACCTTCCTAAGTGCTCCATTGCACCTTCAAAGAAAATCAGGAGATCGCAGGCTTCAAGGCAGCAAAGTGCATCTGTTGCAGGATTGCCTGCTGATGAAAGCTCTTCAGATTCTACTCTGTCCCCACAAAGTCCAGTGAAATCATCGGAAGCTTCCAAGAAGCAGAAGTCAAAACTCAATTTGAAAGCAATTTTTGCCTATCACTTCAGGGGAAAGAAGTTTAAGGCTGCTGCACATCGAAAATACAAGGATCGCTCAAGGGAGAAGAAAAAGAAAAAGCAGGAGAGCACAGGGAGGCGTACGGGGAGGCCACCGCTGACAGCCTCACCTCAAGAGCGAAAGAGACGCCTTCTGGACAGAGGTTTTCAATTCCCTTTTGTTCAAGAACATTATGGGAAGAAACATATTCCCTTA
>JAAGNO010009055.1:0-33654 GCA_033439905.1 Ceryle rudis
AATTTTCATTGTATGTTATTATTATTGTTATTATTATTTTATTTTGCCAATTAAACTGTTCTTATCTCAGCCCATGAGTTTAACTTCCCTCCCCCTGCCCCGTTCTCTTTCCCTGCGGGAGGGAGGAGTGAGGGAGCAGCTGCATGGTGCTTAGTTGCCAGCTGGGGTTAAATCACAAGTTGCCACAGAACTTCAAAGAAAAAGTAACCATACAGAATTGTACTATGTAATGGCCATTACCATTCTTTTGTAGGACCTGTAAATCACACAACTTAAACCTGCCACAACGTGAAACCCCCCAGTACTTCAGATGCTCTCTTCATGCCCTTGCACAAGACAATAGGGTAAGATGTCTAATGCAAACATTGCAGGCACCTATCAAATATCCATCATTAAAGCAATGCTCCTGAGAACTCAAGCATAGTATTGTAGACATTTTAAGACAACAGACTGTTCACAGCAACATTCTAATATTCATTAAAATAGGTGAAGGGCTAAAAGTAGGACCATTTGCAAGGAAGTATTCAACTGAAATCTTAATTTATATGCACCATCAACCTGAAAACAGGGAAGACCACTCTTAAAAATCTTCAGCTGAGGAAAAGGTAATGATAATTTCAAATGTCAGCAAGAAAATGAGAACAATGCTACGTGGAAAACAAAGGAAGACCACTACAGCAATCACAAGCTGCTGAGCTGCACCTCAGACATCCACAGCCCAAGTGCTACAAAGTTGGACTCATTTCTCAGTTGTTAAAGTATTTAAGCTAAGAGACATTGGTTCAATTGCAGACTACATCATCATTTTGGACCTTTTGTGGGACTATAAGAAGAAAAACATTTGGCATGAAAATACATCATTTAATTTTACCCTGACTTATTTTTAATATCTCCCCAATGCATAGCCCAACTCCTTGGGCTCATCTTGCTGTGAATAGTAAATAGAAAGACTGCGAGTTCACAAACAACTATCCTTAAACTATTTAAAGACAGAACAGTTCTGTTAAAAAGTTAAAATGGACATGGAAGTTCCCTTCCAGCCTGTAAGAGAGGATTATACTATAGATATGATCAAGAGTGAATAGGTAAAATCGATGTAAACAGGAGTACATATGTACATTCTGTGGGCCTGTGCACTGCAGCAGAAACCCAGCAAGAAAGAAGCACTTGGCTGACTGAGAGCTGCCAGTGTAGAAGATCAAACCTGCATTAGCTCTATGTCGAGTGGCAGCAGCACACTGTCAGGGCAGGAGAATGGGAGAGTGACTCTTCTTTAAACAAAACAGCAACATCCTACTGCTCTGCAGAAGAGGAAGGGTCTGACTGACAAAATAAATGAAGATGTTACCCAAAGGCTGACACCTACACTTACTTTCACTCCTTCCAGGCCCTTACAGGACGGAGTATGTGCCAGGTAACACACAGGCTGGCACAATACATTACACAAATCAGGTGTGCCGCTTTTGTCAGTGACAGGAAATTTTATTGTTTTTACAAGATAATACAAACGATTAAAAAGTAATTTTATTTGGTAAAATAGTTGGTATATTGAATATATAAATGTATCTTCAGATCAAATGAGATTACAAGCATACCAAATAATTTACAAAATTAAACATTTATCCTGATCAAAGAAGTATAAAAGCCAACAGTTCCATAACCATGCTCCTGGCACCTAATCTTTTGTAAGTAAAGAATTTCATTCTTTTGTGCACTAATCCTACTCCTTCCCCTAAGTGCGTGGAACAGAAAAGGTCAGTTATGTAGTTGGTAAAGGCTTGCAGGGGAGGGGAGTGGAGGGAAGGGAGAATGGCAATTCCTCTTGCAACTCCCCTTCTCCACTTACGTTGGAATGTGTACTACGTTGGAAAGTCATTTTAACTTCACTTTCCCACTATTACCAAGATTGAACATAAACAGTTTTATATTGTATTTAAAAAACGTAAGTTCAGATAACAGCCCAATTTCACAATTTTGTGCTTTTATTCACATGCATTTTTTCTCTCCTAGGAAGATAAAATATAAGTTTCCTTTTGTTTTTTGAATTATTCCTTTATAAGCAGTTTCAGATAAGACATAATGTCAGTAGCTGATGACCAAACCAGAACAGAACACTCTACAGGATTGAGATCTTGGGCCAGTTGAGAAATCTTTTTCTCCAAGGTATAGCCCTGCCTGGGCATAGCAATATCATCCTTATTCAGAAACATTACCGGACATAAGTCATTCCCACCATCACCTATATATACAATTTGTGTATAATTTACTCCTCGCTCTGACTGTTTATCTATAAATTCTTTTAAAACTTTCCTTTTGCAAAGGTTTTTAGGGCACTTTGCACAACGGTGAGCATGGAAGTTCTGTACGGTAAGATAACCAGAACTGCTGAATGCCGCAGGGTTTGTAAACACTTCATCAAACACCTTATGGAAGTCAGCAGCTTTCAAAATCCAGTCAATGAATACTGTATTAGAATCTGAAACAATTATGCAGTCAAACAACTCTTTGTTCTCGCCAATAAAACCCAGAAGATCTACCATTCCCGCAGTGAAAGGAATTGTTGTCATAGTTCTTTTCATCTCATCTTCTTTGACGCCATTGTCTCCCAAGTAGACAAAGACTCTGCCCATATATTCTGTCCAGTGTCCTGGTTGGTAGGAGTTTCTTAATCCATTAGGGAGTTTTTTCTCAGGAGCACATTTCACAATCCAGGTATCACTATTTTCATCTACGATTGTATGGTCAAAATCAAAAACCAACAGAAATTTCATAGCTGTCAGAAAATAGCTTCCAAAACAAACAAACAGAAAAAGAGAATTATTCATATAAACAAAAGTACTGAATTCCTACCCTGATCTTGTGCTCAGAAAAGTTCAGAGAGAAAATGAAGCATTAGGACAAAATATCTAAACAAAGTCAACTATTTATGGCCACTACAGCTATGGGAAGTGCTGAAGCTAAAAAAAAACCTGCCAAGTCTGTAAAGGTCAAAGTTCTAGGTAAGTATGAAACTTCTGTTTAAAACAGGTAATGTGAAAGTATCTGAACTCATATTGCATAGTTCCTCATACTTGCTAACAGAGTCAATCTTCCAGCACCCATTCACCATCAGTTTGACCAACAGTTCTAAATTTCTCTGCCATCACTTGCCAACAGAACCACACTGGGATTCTCCTGGTAAAGCACCATAAGAGCTATTTCAGAAAGGAAATACTACTGAACAGGTGGAGCCAGTCTTTTTAACAAGGACACACCAAATCAAAGCAGTTAATGAAAAGAAATACTGTCATTTGTGGATCTGAAAAAAAACAAAACAAAACAAAACCAAAACAACCCCAAATAAATGGGTCTGCTTGCTGTAGTCCTCCAACCTCACTACCTTCGTAGCCCACCTACAGGCTACGAAAATCCCTGGGGGCAGGAGACACCTCCCGTGGTACCCAAAGCCGTTCCCTCGCAGGCCGGTCTTCCCGCGCTGGCACCACCAGCACCGCCGCTTCTTCCGCCCCCGGCGCCCCTCAGGCCGGCGCGGCCACAGAAACGGCCCCGCGGCTGCAGCCTGGCCGCAGTGCAGCGACCGGGCCTGCGGGTAAAGCGGCGCAGCGACACCGCGGCCGGCCTAGGGGCGGGGCTGGGCTGGACGAGGGGACCCGGGCAAAGCACAGCTCGGGGGTCCCGGCGGCAGGCCGAGAGCCCGCGGGAGAAAGGGAGAGAAGCGGCGGGGCCGCTCTGTGCCGCCACCGCCCCGCCGACGTCCGCGCTACCCCCGACCCACCTCCGCGCTCGCCGCTTCCGGCTTCCTCTGCGCGAGTCGCGGCCGCCGCTCGGTCACGTCACTGGGTGACTTCCCGCCGCCGGGTTGCCCGGCAACAAGCGCGCAGACCGGCGGCGCGGCTCGGGCTATGGCGGCGGGGCCTGGACACCCCGGCTGGAGGCGGCAGCTCGCCCGTGAGTGAGGCACCGGGGGGAGGGCGGGGCAGTGCTGAGCCCGTAGCCGTACCGGCTGTACACGGCTCCGGGAGGCTGGAGGGGTGTTCCCTGTCCAGGGTGACTCCCCGGAGCCCACCCCGCTCTCCTCGCCGCAGACAGCCAGACAGGTTGCTCGTCCCTAGGACGTGCCTAGAGAGATCTAACCGAAGCCAGTGGCGGTGCGTTATCATCCAGCAGCTGAAACTAGAGAAGAACCGGGTGCCTGGCAGTGCCCGGTCGGTAGGGAGCCCCTTGGGCAGGGGGGAGGACGAGATCAGGCCGGGTCCCTATCACAAGCCAAACAGATTAGCAACTGCACCTGAAAAACAGACTTTGGCATCAGTATCGCTATAAGGGAAAGCCTCCCTATGCACGTTCATCTGCTGCCCACCAGATGAACAAGGAGAATTCCTACCAGGACACCATTCCATGCAGAGTACCATTTCCTTCAAAAATAGCGGTTACAGTTTGAAGGGCCATTTCACAGTCACCCAGAAAAGCTTTATACATGCACTTGTGTATGAAAGCCTAATACAACAAAGAAATGCTAATCTTTCCAACAAATCAAGAAACTGTTCTACAACATCTACTTTAGTACATACGATGAGCATGCAGGAGGAGGGTGGTAAGGCACAGCCTGTGCCTGAGCCGCTGCCTCACAGAGCCATCGGAACAGCTCTACCAATAATCTCCCTTTGTTTTTGGGAATGCTCCCCGGTCCCTGCTCTTGTCAGAATCATGCCCACACACTGCCCGGAAAGTGTTAGTTACCACAGGCCAGATGTGTACATACACACAAACAGGCAAGGGGACATACACACACAGTTCAGTCAGTCAGTGCCACAGCCCAAGTACATGCACTGGCCGTAGTCAAACCACAAATACCCTGTCTTAACTGTGAGGCATGGGGATGGGGAGAGTAACAAATACCAAGAATAACTTAGTATTGTTACTATGCAAGAATTCAAATCCTCATAAAGGTTTGAATATCAGATTTTCTGACATCAAGTAACCTCAGCATCTTTTCTTCCTCTGCACAGCACCACATAATTGTGAAGAAAATAACAGTCTAGATGGATATTTTCTTCCCAATGAAGTAGACCTTCATCAGGTAATTGTATTGCCAAAAGCAGAATGGGAGAGGATTCAGGACAATCTTCTTAGCACAAACAGAGAAGCAGCACGCATCCTCGCCGAGAAAAAAGAACGTGAAGAAATGCACTTACGCTCCAAAGCCGCTGTAAAAGACTGGCCCAATACCATTAGGGTAAGTACAAGATATGTTTGCAAACAAGGGGATTAATTTTTATATATGAAAAAACACTCTAACATTTTTAGCTGTACTCCCTTTAACATTTACTTTTAAATAAATTCCATTTAAATACATTTAGTATCTAACATCATTTTTTTTTAATTAAAGCTAAAATGCAAAATTCAAACAAACAAACAATCTTCAGAATGATTTATATGTTTTTAGTCCATGGACTTTAAATGTGATTTATAATTTTATCTGCATTGTAGGGCATGGCACAACAGAAGCTTAAAGCCAAAAAATTACGTGAAGAAAAGGAAGAGGAAGAAAGAAAGTTACTTGATTTGGAAGAAAAACTGTTCCAAGCAGCAAAACGGAAAGAGGCTATTGATCATGCAAAAACCTACCTATATCATCAGAACCAAAGAGTGAAAGAGTTACATGTTTGTTGACAACTTATAATTTTTAAATTCAAATTGTACTGAATATCTTTAAACACCTCGGAACACTGAAATTACTTTAAATGTTCTTTTGCAGAGTGCACTTCTACTTGTTGAGGTCCTAAAAGAAAGAGATGCTCAAGTTGAATTTAAAAAGTTAAAGTCAGATATTAACAAAAAGAAGGATGAAGAAAAGGAACGTGAATGTAAAGAAGCTATTATCAGAGAGCAAGAAAAGGCACATCAATGTTACATGAATCAACAGGCGCTACGTAGAGATCAGCTGCAACAGTTAGTAATAATCAAAAGTAACCCTACTTTATTATTTACTTAAACTATCTTCTCACAAATGCATTCTACAAGGTTTTTACAGAAACTTACTAATAATTTGATTCACAAATGTGACACTTTAAAAGAAAAATCCACAGTGCCACAAAAGACCTTGCACAAATGGAAAAGCTGTGATACATGGTGTCTTTTAGTTGTCAACAGTCTGCACGTAAAATCACCTCTGGCAGGCAACATCAGGTTTTAATCAAATCACTATTAAAAAATTGTTACTGAAAGAGTATTTTAATTCAGTTTTTGTTCCAGAAAACAAAAAGGTTCAACTAGATTTTCCACTTGCCCCTAATAAAATTTCAGAGAACACATCACTGCCACCTCCATTCTTCCTCTCAGCTCTTCCAGAAACCTTAAGGCTGGTGGTACTTGTAAATACCCCAGTGGTATTTACAGGACTGGCCCTGGTGGTCTGATAGAAGGAATCAAATTCCCTGAGGCAGAGGAAGGGTTCAAATATTCTTTCACATATTCTGGGTCCAACACATAAAACCTTCCAGAACTTAGTACATAACACTACCAGTTTAAGCTGTTGTCTGCATACCCAGAAGGAGAAGCATAGACAGAGTGGGACTTACTGGGGAAATCTTGTTCACTGAGGATGCTGCAGAGATAGGCTAGAACATTGTGAATACAATGAGTCATCCAGATAAAACTTGTTGCCAAGAGACTGCAACCTGTGAGCATACCATGTAGTCATAGCCAGTCAGAAGACTAAAGGCCACCATTATAAACAATGATGCTGTTCTTCACCTCTGATATTCTGACCACCTTCAATTCAAAGTACCACGTTCTTCAGTGCAGGGTACCTATGGTTATGCAGAATCTGTATCTGTTCATTACTTCATGCAGTCACTAGCCCATTTATTCAACTCCTTTTTTCTGATTCAGGATAAAGGAGCACAAGCATCAGGCAGATCTGGCCAAGCTCGAAGAAAAAAGAGAAGGAGAACAAATACAGAGATTGAGCCAACTGTACCAACTGGAAATTCAGAGAAAAATGGAAAAGGAAGGGAAGGAAAAAGCTGAACGCCAGAGGCTGTATCATGTAAGTAACAGGCAAGCAGAGAGTTTTAAATGATTGATTGATCTTGGCTGCCTGAAATGTAACAGCATACATGTATCTAAATGCACCTCCTGGCAACAGGTTTGCTGACAGCTTCAGTAGCACTGGATCACATGGTGAACCTGCCACTTGCAGACCATGCCTTTCCTCTGTGCTTTTGAGAAAGGCCTCTCAAAGGCAGTTCGTTCTCTTGTCTGAATGGACATTGGCCCCTGATGCTTTGACTGGTCTATGATTAAAGTGTCTTGTACACATCAAGGAGCATTTTCCTTGAGAATTTGCCCTAAGTTCCACATACCTGCTGTTTTAAGCCCATTTTTCTTTGTTAGGAAGAGGGAATAGCCTGAGACTGAAAGTAACAGTATCTTTTTAACTTGACTTTCCCTAAATGCTTGGAGAGATTCAGAAATTTAGTCAAGATTTACTGCCTCCTCTCTTCACCTTTAAAGGCACCTTGCTAAAGCAAACTAGAAATGCCTCAGAACAGTTCTGACCAGCATGCAAAAGACAGGTCGTTCCTTATATAAAAGTACAGAAACTCCTCTTCAGCTGTGATGTGGGTTATGCTCTTAAAACTGGCATAGATTTGGGTAAGGTGGGCCAGGAGCAGTACCATCTGCGTACGTGTCAGTGAGGGCTACACAGTCCCATTCCTCTCAACATCCCCCTCTCCCATGTGTGTGAACAGCAGCAAGGGATGATGCTCCCTGCACTGCATTGCAATTTGCTTGTGTAATGGGCTGGAGAAACAGTTGTTTGATGCTCATTTCCCATTCTCCTTCCTCACATCTGTCTCCTCTTCATGTTTGAACAAGGAGGCAGAAGTAAGAAAATATACTGAGAATCCTTTTCCTCTCTTCTCTCTTTGAAAGAAACAAAGAGAGAGAACAAGTGATTCTGTTAAGCTGCTACCCCAGGTACAGATTTTCTAAACTTCATCTGTTACATCAGGACCATTTTGCCCATGCAGGAACATGTAATTGACCAGAAAATAATCAAAGCACTGGAGGAACAAAAACAAATGGAAGAAAATGATCGGATTAAAACTCATTTCAAAGCAAAGGAAACTATTGCCAAGATGATAAAAAAAAAAGAAGCTGAAATACGTAGGTAGGTACAAAGCTAGAATATAAATTTTAAATAAACTAAAAATTATACTGTAGTCATTTTCAAATCTTTCAGACCAACGATGTAACACGAAACTGTGTTATTCTAAAAATTAAATTCTACTGTTAGGGAGAGTAGGGAGTTCAGGAGAAGGAGGAAATTCTTTCCCATATTCCTTAGTAATAGGTGTCAGGGGGGAGGCCCACAGAGTACAAAGGTTTAGGGAACTGGAAAGCTCCACACCAGTGTGTTGGGAACAGTGATTTTTTCCATCTGTCCTGCCAAGCCTCCACCTCCTCAACACTAAAGACAATTAAAATCCTCGATTAAAGTATTTTTGGGCATAAGCTATATTTCCCCAACTCAGATCAAGAAAAATACTTTGACTCCTTAACTAGACACCTATATTAAGTAATTACATTGGGTTATTATTAAGGGAAGATGGTTTATCAGTTTAACATCCAGGATGATATCATTGAGCCAATCTAAGAGTTTCCTCCTCTTCTTGCTTCTGGTCAATACTCCAAACATTTCTCCCCTGATGGCAAGATGCCAGGTAAACTCACTGAGTGATCCAGCTCATTACTGCAGAAGAAAGGTAGTGTTACAAGAATACAGGGAACATTTACTTGTGAAATCAGGTAACTGAAAAAAAAATAAAACAGAAGGAGCACAAGGAGATCAAGGAGTTGGGTGGGTGGGCAGGCCAGTCTGTGTGGCAAGAGGAGAGAAGACAAGAAGCAGGATTGCTGAGTTTGGTAGTAGTAATGCTTCAGATAGACCCAGGTGGGTACCCTGGTATGTTATGGTAGCTCACGTTCTTCTGCAGATTAACGCAGGAACATCGGGACAAAATCGTTAGCCAATTAGCTGTACAAATGAATGAGGCATTAAAGAGAGAAGATGATCATCTTGCTAGAGACATTGCAAAAAAAGAAGCTGAACAAGAAAAAAAAATCAAAGAGAAAGAAGCAAAAGAAAAGGCAGCCATTCAATCTATTGCTGAACACAGAGCTACTGTGGTAAGAGACATAGCCTGTTCTTATTCCTGCTTACTCTAACCAAGCAGCCTGATCATAGCTGGTGGCTCTGGTGCCATGTGTCAATGTGCTTCAGCAGGTCTGCTAACATCTTTCACGGGCACATCTTCCCCTCTCCCATTTCCATGTTGGGTGCTGTCACAGTTTAGAGTCAGGGCGGCCCCTTAGACCAATAACAGACGCTCTCTTTTAAGCCCCCTCCCTCCCCAAAGGGGAAGAGAAAGGGTTATTCCCTTAGAGAGACTTAGCAATTAGAAAAGGAAACTAGAACCGCTTTAATGAGAATAATAATAAAAAATTAATATATATGTATAAAACCAGTATCGAACCCAACCCCCCTGATGGCAAATACATCACTGTCACCACTGATGCTGTGGAGCAGGCACCAGGGAAGTCCCAGACTGGGCCCTGCAGCAGACGGGAGCTGTGTTCAGGAGCTGGATTCTGGTTCCGGATTCAGGAACACACCGATGGGGATTGAAGGCAGAACGGACAGAGTCCTCCTTGGATGCTCCGGGGAAGGAACCGAAAGAGGACCTGAGCCAAGCCGAGCAAAGCTGGCAAAGCAGTCCAAGAGGGGAGAAGAGCCTGGGCAGTCCAAGAGGGGAGAAGAGCCTGGGAGCTCCCAGAGAGAGGGCGAGCAAGCAAGCAAGCAAAAAATAATAGCAAGCAAGCAAGCAAACAAACCCAAAAACTAGCAAGCTAACAAAAAACCCTATAGGCCCTCCAGATCCCTCTGCTTTATACCAAATATGACGTATATGGGCTGGAATACCTTGTTGGTCAGTTTGGGGTCACCTGCCCTGTCCACTCCTCCCTGCAGGTACCACCTTTCACTTTCCTGCACCCCCAACGTGGTGCACAAGATACAGCAGTGGCCTTGGTCTGCACACCAATCCTTGGTAGTAACTCTAACCATGGGGTGTTATCACTGCCGGGAGCAGACACTGCCTGTGAAAACAGGCTGCTGGCTTCAGCCAGTGCAGTTAGTTAGAACTGAGCTGAAAAGTAAAATCACTGAACGGAACCATCTCTGTTCTCACTCAAACCAGGACAGGTGCATATCTGCCAGGGGTGCCTGGACTTGGACACCAGCTGGCCACAATGACCATGCTTATCAGAGTGGTGATACAGGGCTGCTTCTGCCTAAAAAGATAGGACTTCCAGCTGAGCAGCATAGCTCCTTGGTTAACTTTTTTTTTGTGTGTATTTTGTAAAATACAGATGAAGATGAAAGCGGAAAAGGAGAGAGACAAAAAAGCAGAGGGTAAAAAAGAATACAATGAGTTAATGGAAGAGTACCACATCTACCTAGAAATGGAAAATGCCAAGAAACAAAGACAACGCGATGCAAACATGGAAGTACAGAAAATTCTGATTCAGCAAATGGTAAATAGAAGAGCTGTACCCTGTCAACCCCTTCAGAAAAAACCCACACATCTAAACCAATAGCACCAGCTCCTACCTGAGAGGAAGGGAAGCAGCCTGCTGTGTTTTGTTTTATTTTGGTTGTGTTTTTTTCTGGTGGTGGTGGTTTTTGTTTTTGTTGTTTGTTTGGCTGGTTTTTTTTGTTGTTTCTTTGGGTCTGGTGGGTTTTTTATGTTTTTGTTAGGGTTTTTTGTTGTTTTTTTGGGGGGGGGTTAGGTTTGGTTTTTTTGTTTGTTTGTTGTTTGGGTTTTTTTAAATCATGTATGCTTCACATATGGTGTTGTTGAGGACCAGCCTCCTCTCAGAGCAGTGGTACAAGTCAGGGTGGTTTACAATGACAGATCACATCCTGTCCTGTGCCATTACGTACTACTGCTTGTCTCTTCCATCTTCTGGGCAGGTCACAAAGCTCATTAGCTGAGCAGCAGCTAATCCTGATGTTCACCCAGCTATTGAATGTACCCTTTTTGTGGGGAGTATATTAGGGGAGAGAAGTGGGGAGGAATGATATTTGCCAAGTATCAACATCACTGCAGACCTCCTGGAGGCTTTTATTATCTCTAAGCTTTAAGGGATAGTTATGTTGTGAAAGAAATACTAAGCTTTTAAATCTCCTTTTCCTCATAAGGCTGAAAAGCAAGCAAAAAAACAGCAGGAAAAGCAAGCAGACTTGGACTACAATGCTCAGGGAGAGGAAATTGCACTTTGTAAGGAGCGTGAATTTCAGAGCTATGCAAAGCAAGTAATTGAATCAGAGTCCAAGACTACACATCATCTTTACCCTCTTCTCAAAGCGTCCAAAGGTGGAAGAGGACTTGGACATGGGCCATTTTCCAGAGGAAGATAAGGAATAATACTAGTTTTCAAGCACAGGATGGTGCTGAGACCCAGTTACTTTGTTGTAGCTGTACTACTGCTCAAGAATTTGAAAACAAGAAATAACATTGAGGTTATTCAGCAAGCAAAGGCAGAAGCAGCTTTCATGAAGTTAAATCTTTTTGAACCTTAACAGCAGAGTTAAACTGTAAATGATCTACATCAATATCCTATGAACCTGGAAGTCTGTTTGAAAAGAAAAAAAAAGATTGTCAGAGAATTGGTTATATTCTCAAAAACCCCCAGCTTGTATTTCATTAGTTTATTACACTTGAGACAGCAATGCATGATGTATAACTGACCACCAATGCAACCCATTCCAGCCAACAGCTCACTGTTAATGGTTTTACTATTAATTGTTCTAAAAAATGACCATCACAGGTTTGTCAGGCCTGGAATACAAATTCCCAGGGCAAAAGGTCACACTTTTTACTAGCCTACTTCCAGTTAAGTATTTCCCATGACAGAAAAAATTACAAACCAAATCAACTTCACAGTATCTACAGGGGAAGCAAAACCAACCTAATACATGTGGAAGCTTGAATAGTTATGGTAGTGCAGGTTTTATAGCATTTTGCAACTACCTCTGTAACACAAATGTTATGCTATAAAATACTTATAGGACAATATGAAATATGATTTGATCACAGACCTTAAAAGGACACCTAGGAGGCAAATAGGTCCAAATAGAGCTGTAAAGAGCTACTGCAAAAGAGTGTGTCAACAAGAGACAGCACAGTTGGACTGTTCTTTCAAAAAGACTAACAATGACCCAATCTGTAGTACATAGATACAGATCTAAAATTGTTTCTCAGATTCCTCAGATGACTTACCCTCCAGTGCCCAAGTCACACACACATATTGCTCCTTAAGCTCTGCTTCTTTGCTGAAATTCTTCCATCATGTTCCTGTCCTGGTCATAGTCAGGGAGTCAGGGTTTCCTATAATGACTTCCTCCACCGGTAATCTGGGGTCTAAACAGGGTATCATCCAATTCTTGAGTCTTCTAGAAACAAAGTCCAAGAAACTTGAAGCTTTGCTTTGTTGCACACAACTTTTCTGTTCCAGCCCCTCAGCTGCCCAACTCTGTTGGCCAAACTAGAAAATGTTGCAAATTCGAAGAAAAATAAAAAAACTCAAACCAATTAGGAGAGTTTTATACAAAGGATGCTTGCCAATATTTTAGTTTGGAAAATGCATCTTTTGCGTGCCTTCAAGTTTTTGAGCTTGGCTTTTAGTAGCAAATAGCTTTAAGAAAGCACAAGACTTTGAGCAAGATGTGAGACAACCCCAGAGGCAAGGTCCCTCCTACAAGCTGAGGGCCAAACAGCTGGTTTTACCTCCTTTACAGTGTAAAACAGCTGGATGTAAGATGGATGTCCTCCTTCCCGAAAGCAGCAGTCACCTTCTCGAGGAGTGTCTTCTAGGCTGGGCAAGAGAAGAATGTTCAGAAGGAGGAGGCCTGACCTACTCATCCAGCTCCCAAAGCCGCCAAGGGCCTACCTCCGGGAAAACAGCCCCTGAGGCCACCTCTTAAGGTCAGGTAATGGAGAAGGGCGAGGTTCCACCCCCCCAGCTGCAGGCAGGCCTAGCGGCATGAAAGTTACGTGAGACGCGGCAGTCCACAGAGCCAGGCCGCGCAGAGGCGAAACAGCGGGAAGAAAGCCCGCCGAGCTCGGAGCAGAAAGACGGAGGTAGAGGAGCGGTACAGCCTCTTACCGAGGATAGGCTTGCTGCAGGGCAACAGGCATTTCACCGAACAGCTGCGGAGGACGGCGGCTCCCGCACGCGTGCGGCGCGGCCGGGCCGGGCCCTCTACGGTGACTGCCACTGCTCGGACCCTGCTCCGCTGCCCAGGCTGAGGTAGGGAAGCCAAGGGGGGTACCTCAGCAGCCGAACTGGGCCAGGCTTCCCTGACCTAAAAGAGCGGGCAGCGCCCACCAGCAGCTCCGCGGGGCGGAGCGGAGGGGAACCTTGTGCCGAGCCCAGCCGCTCTGACAGCCTCGGCACCACGCCCGCGGTTGCTCCCTGGAGCCCCTGCCTTTGTCCGCGCCGGCAGGTAACGCCCTTCTCCCTCTCAGGGCTGCGGGTGCCTTTGCTCCCTCTCCAGGCGTGGAAGAGCCCCGACTTCCCGGGACAGCTGGGCCGACACCATCTCTCTCGGCAGACATTCCCGCGTCCCGGAGAGGCGGGCGCCAGGCGCGGGTTCGGCCCACGGCGGAGAAAGACCGACGGTCCTGGACGAGGGGCTAGTCGCCCCCCGCCGGGAGGCGAAGCTGGGGCGCGGCTGCAGCCATTACGTCGGACGTGGGCAGCGGCCCCGGCTCAGCTGGCGCAGGGAGTCCAGCGGGACCTTCAGGAGTGGTGGGGAGTGGGATTTAGATTGGAAAAAAATGTGGCCAGGTCCTTGCTGCCGGGACCCAGCTCCACCAGCGCCGGGGTGGCACACGGCGACCGAGATTCGTTTCACTAGATGGCCGTGTTTTTATAGAAGTTATGATAGAGAGATAGGGAATAGACTATTTTTTTCAGTCTAATTCTATCTGTAACTCCACCCTATCCAATTTATCTCAAAATAACAATCTAACTCTTCACTTCTTCAGTAAAAATGTATAGATCTTGGTTTAACGGAAGCGGTAGTGTCCTGACATCAAATCACAGTACCTTGTAAAAACCTATACAAATGGTACTACCACTTCAAAAGGGTGGCGATTTGACACTCACAAGCACATTTACACACACAGGTTGCATCATACGACTTAGCAATGAGTATTACTCTAACTACAGAAGATGCTAAGTAACACTGTAGCAGCACCCAGGGCAGATGTATGGAATACATTAACAATTATGCAAAAAGCATTTATTTCTGAGAAGTACTTTAATACATGAGTTGTACATATCATGAACTCATTCTCCCAGCTGGTAACTGCCTCATCTTCCCTGGCAGAAACTATAAATTACAGAATGTCCAAAAGCCTGAGGTTTCCCCAT
This sequence comes from Ceryle rudis, assembly GCA_033439905.1. Taxonomy (NCBI): domain Eukaryota; kingdom Metazoa; phylum Chordata; class Aves; order Coraciiformes; family Cerylidae; genus Ceryle; species Ceryle rudis. The sequence goes on from JAAGNO010009055.1 coordinate 14,512, forward strand.
CCTCTGCTCTAGGTAAGACACTGCCTGTGTAATTAACCACACTTCTTGCAGCTGGAGAAGGAAACCAGTTATCAGCTAGTTCCTCTTACCCCTGATCATAAATTAACAGGTCTACTTCTTTCTGATGCTTCCAACCATTGTTTTCATTAGTAGTTATGGTTAAAGCTACACACTGACTGCTTTTTATAGAGTTATAGGAATGTGTCCAGTGTGCAGAAATATCAAAACTTCTAGCCAAAAATAGCAAGTTTCCTTACATGCTTTGCCTGGTGCAAACTTCCAATTCAGAGTCAGGGTGCTGCATAAGTTCAGTTTAGTCCTTTTAGTGTTAGTGCTAGAACTTCTAGGAGTATAGATATGAATTATAACAACAATAACAACAAATGTACTTGTTAAATTTATAAATTTAAAACCAAGCATATGCATATTTAGTAGTTTAAGATCTGTCCTCTGAACTTATGTTAACTGTCCTGATAGTTTCATTTGAACAATGGCTTTATTATTAAGGAAGGACACCAATTTAATTCTTTAACAAAGTGTACCTTTACCTTTATGCAGTTTCACTAAACTCACTGCTTTTATATTGGTTTATTACTGCTATTCTGATATAAAATTAATTCTGGTATGATAGCATCTTAAAAAAAAAAGCAGGTTAATAATATTTTTTGATTTTATGCAACAGAAGTGTTGTTAGAACAGCACTCCTAATGATGTAAATTGTTCAAGGGTAATAAGTAAAGAATTATATTGAAAGTACATATGGAACTAAATGGAAAGCTAAAGTTTTATGTGAGACAACGGCAGAATTTTACCAAATTCAAACTTCGCAAAAGGCAGAGTTGAGACTTTTTGATACGCATTTTCTTGAAGAATTTAGTTAAATACTGCATTTGGAAAATTACTATTTCCAGCAAAAGAAGCAAAGTGCAAGTAATAGTTGTTTATATTTCTATCACATGGACTGTATCGCATTTCTCTCAGATGGACTCTGTAATCTGAAGATTAATTTTGTCAGTGCTATGCTCCAGGTTATGTTGACCAAAAAGAACCCCCAAATTGACTCATGGCTGTTGCTCAAGTACTACTGCCTTTTCTCACAAAGTTGTTCCTTAAGTGGTGGTGAGAGACAGTATGGATTAAAGAGAGTTCTTTGATAAAGCATGTTATGTATATCTCCAGGTTTACTATTATAAGGAAAGTCCTAAAAGCAAGGATATACACTTTTCTCAATCAGACAAGCAATGAGTCTACTATGCCCCTAAAAAGTGTGTCCAAAATACTTTATTTTCTTCAATAAATAAACAATAAATCAACAGTTCCAGGAACGGCAGCTGAAGGACTGCTTCCTTTACATTAATCTAAAATCCACTTGCCAGACTGACACTATTACAAATTAGACATCATTAGGGGATCACTGCAAATTCTTCAGGGCATCTGACAAAGACCACTGCAAGAAGAGTCTGTAGTGTGGGATTTCAAGTAGCAAGTCATAAGTTTCAGGTTAAAATTTTCACAACCAGATAGAACAAAGTGTTAAAACATAAACTTTTTTCTTTTCTTAATAAAAACCTAACCAAAAAACAAAACCAAAGCAACAGCTGAAATACTGTGGCTGTGTCAAAGAATTAGCAGACAGCAACACATCTTTTACAGGCAATAGTGTCTACACAACTTCACATTATATTCACCCACCCTCATTAAGAATTTGTGCTTCCATGTTGATGGCAGTACCCAGAAAATACAACATCAAATAATGGTCTCTTTCTGGTAGTTTGGAAAACTACTGCTAATGCCAAATTCAGCACTCCGTGTACGCCTAGGCTGTATGGTATTAATAAAATGTCAGTATCTATTGTCAATACAACAAACAACACGTGGCTAACCTTTTGAAGTTATTCCAAGCCTGTACATACACTTAAAACATATGCTTGCAACGTTAGACCAGGACTCCCTGCCCTCATTTTACCTTGAGTCTTGAGGTTCACAAATTCTCTGGAGAGGTCAGTTCTGGGGTACTGACAGAAAAAGCTGTCTTCTAAATGTACTGCTGTCTTCCTCATTCACAAGGAAAGACTGTGAGCATGGTTTTGTTACTTCTGGTACACATAAGTATTGCTTTCAGTTCAGTTCTTTAAGCCAATGACCTGCAAGGCAGCTGCCAAAGATGGCATTGAGTTACACTGCAACTACAGCTTAAGACAGTTACTGTGAGGCTGGGAAGAGGAAAGCTCTGCTGTTGAAGGAAAAGATGGTTCCAGGACAGCAAGAGCACTCGTCAGTGCCTCAAAAGGCAGCAAGAGCTCACTGGTGCTTGGGGATATCTTGCTGTCCATGGGACTGTGCTTCAGTCCCACTGATTTTTTTTCTCAGCATTCTCAATTTCCAGTTTGATAAAAAAACCCACACACAAATGTGGCAAATCCTCCCGCTTACAAGATTGCAGTTGTGTCTCACTTTAAATGAGGTGATCATCACTAAAATAATTTACCATGAAATACAATACAGACAAAGCATACGCTCATCAAGAGATCAAGTGTATCCCACACCATGTGCAATTAAGTGTCTGACTTCTTACAAAGTACATTAAACCCAAGAAAATTAGCTTTGTGCCACCAACTCAGATCAATTTTTAACGTTCTATGAAAGAATTAAGTGCTTTTTTAATTTATACAATTTTCTGGACTGTAATAAAAAAACCCTGAAACAAATGAAAGGCTATAGAAGTGCATCTTTTGAAATAACTACTTACAACTACAAACTACAATTGGATAGAATCTCCATTTTGAGATTTTAAATTATAGATTTCTTAACTTTTTTTAACAACTCCTGTGGAATGCCTTATTTCTTACTGCTTGTATTTTTTTACCCCTCTTCTACAGCAGTCAATACAGTTGAGAGGTTTTTTTGTTTGTTCTTATGCTTATAGGAGCTTCAGTGGTGTTGGCAAGAATATTCTCAGTAGTGCAAAACACACCTCAGCAACAATTTGCTCATGTCAGCTCCATAAAAAATAAAGAACATTGCTGACAGCTTTGACATGAAACTGACTTGCACGGCAGGCACAGCACAGTACAAATGCACCAAGGAAGCCTTTGTCCAAGCTGCCATACAGTTGTCTTCTGCCTGACTTCCAAGCTTTTGCTTACTACAGTCCCACAAAATAGGACTACAAAACTTCTCCAAAGTCATAGAGTTCACAGTGGCTTCACACAGAACAGGTCCACTCTATGGGTCTTTGGTTCACTCCTACAAGCTCTCTTAAGTAACAGCTGTATCATCCACCCACATGTGAACTGCCTGGGAAACATTTTTACACATTGCGCATAAAATGACCACAGCAATGCAAAATTCATACTAAAACAGTGGGGGAAATCTGAGAGCCAAAGCAGCTCCACTATCTATTCTGCTAAGAAATACTAGGCACTTCTAGTTTTCCTCCCTTAAAAAGGTTGCTTATGTTCACAATCCTGTATTTTCTTTTGCTTTCAAGACATGACTATTTGATTTCCTTTAGCATAACAACTGTCTGAATCACATTAAACTGAATTTCAGCAATTCTGCTGGTCTGTTATAGATACACACTGATCACAAAGTGGGTTATATAGCAAAAATGTTGACCAACTCCTAACAAAGACAGCAAGAACAAGTTATGTCAAGACACTCAGAGATCTGCCAAAAAATCAACTATTAAAACATAGTTTCATTTTGACACAGCTTTACATTAATACTTGTCACTTCTCTTCAGGGACTTCAAGATTTGTCAGCCTTTGGTGGGAACAGTTCAAAGGACTGAAAGAAGCGTTGGGAGTTTGTACCAAATCTATCCTCTCAGCCTACTGTTAAGTTACCACATACCGGCTGCTCTTTGGTGATCCCGTGTATGCAGGCACTCCTGCAGCAACACAAGCCAACCTCCTCCTCTACCGTATGAAGGTGTGGTGGTGAGAAATGGGGTGGGTCCTAGAGGCAGGAGAGGAAAGCAGAAGAGGGAGGGATTGGTTTGAGGAAGAGAGATCAGTAGAGAACAAGGAGGAATTCACAGTACAGTCTTTAGAATAAGGGGTCACAGGGAGGAAAGCAAATTTTTGTTTAAAAAAAAAAAAAGTATTAAAACATTACTTGAAATTCTGCTTCAACTACCCCCAAAAAGAGCATTGGAGAACTGCAAGAATTTCATCATAGACTGCTAAGAAGCAGCAAGAGTAGAAAGAATTTCCTGGTTCCTTTTCTGACACCCACTGTGAATTCTGGTAATCTGTTTCATCTCTGTACATCTGTTAAATTTGCAACTGAGGCAGGGTAGGCTGAAGAGGCTGAGTTTTCTGCAGCAGACAAAAATTAAATGATGGAACAGAAAAGGGAGGTTACAGGAAAAAAAATTACATCAATGAATGCTTCAAAAAAAAATTTTTTTAGGACAAATAAGTAACACCCAAACACAGATGACCACCTTACCGCATGAATGAATTCTCTTGTTGGTACAGTCTGATGTACAGTAAATGAGGATTTACTTAAATTAATTCACTTTGTGATTACAAACGCACTCAACATAACTCTCCTCTTATACCTACTGAAATACAGATGTAGCAACACTGGAGCAACAGACACCTTGCAACGCTCTCCTGGCTTTAAGGTGACATGTAGTATACTCGCAGCTGCTTTCTTCACACATTAAACAAACTCTTTCACAGGCAGCCATTCTTTACACTAAACTAAGTTCATCAGGTAAGAAATAAATGCAGCATAGGAGTTATCTTTCTAGCTGCCAGCACACAAGAAAAACACATAAACCAATGAAATATTTAAAACACAGCACACTGTATTACACATATAAGTCATTTTTCATTTCAAGTTTATTAAAACTTTAGCAGTACAAATGATCCAGGTTTTAGATTATCAAAAGACCAAACTGAAGTCCACATCTTAAAAAAGGCGTTCCCCAAAATGTCTCTAAAACTTTGAGACAATGGAAACATTAAGTCCACGAACTCATCCATGCCTGTCGTCATCTGTTCCAGGACTTGTTTCATGATCAGACTTTTTATCCTTACTAGGGGCATGATCTCTTTCCTGACTCTTTGATTTTTGGTTTATTTCTTTTTCTGCTGAGGATCTGATCTTTTCTTTTTCTTTACTGCTGCGTGAATATGATTTTTTTGATTCTCTCTCTTTGCTACTTGGTCTCTTTTTTGAGTCTGGGCTTCTATCCTGATCTCTACTAGACTTCTTATCTTTACTGGATTCAGGACTGCTACTTTCACGGCTTTTTGAACGCCTCTTCCTTTGGCTTTCAGTGTCATTCCTCTTGTATGAGCTTCTACTTTCTCTGTTGGAATACCTCTCTCTGTTTCGGCTTTGACTTTCCTCCCTCTCTGAGCTCCTCGAGTCTCTCCTCCTCCTATTTTCTCTTCCTCTATATCTATCTGGTGTACCCCTCCTTTCTCTGCTTCTCGATCTTCCTCTTCTTCTTGTTTCTCTATCTCTATTCCTTGAATAGTCTTTACTTCTACTGCGATCCCTGTCTCTGCTTCTTGATCTTCCTCTCCTACCTCTATCTCGGCTTTTGCTTCGATCCCTTGTTCTGCTGCTGGAACTATGTTTTCCTCTAGCATGCTCACGCTCTTTGCTTCTTGACTTACGTTTCTCCCTATCTTTACTCTTCCTGTGGTCTTGCTCATTACTTCTTGAGCCTGCCCTTTTACTTCTCTCCTTGCTTCTACTTCTTTCTTTATCTCTCCCTCTAGAATCATAGCGCTTTTCTTTTTCTCTACCCTTCTCATGGTCTCTCTCTTTGCTTCTTGATCTTACTCTCTTTTCATCATGTCTACTGTGCTTAGAGTCTCTTTCTTTACTTTTTGATTTCTCTCGGCTTTTACTATGGCTTCTAGATTTAGCTCTTCTCTTGGCCTTGCTTTTGTTATGCTTGTCATCTCTTTCTGAATTTCTTCTTGTCTCCCTGTCTTTACTGCTGGATTTGTGATCTTTTTTCTTCTCTTTTTCCCCTCTTCTGCTTGGGCTTTCAGAGAGCTGTCTGTGGTCTGATATTTTTCTCTCTTTTCCTCTTCCTGGGCTTTTTTGATTATCTTTCTTGTTTTCATTTATTTCACTCCTTGTAGAGAGAAAGATAAGATATTTTAAATATTTTGAATCCCTTCCCCTCTGAAAAATTAAGTCAGAAGTGAGACAGCTTCACAACTGAAACTTAAACCACATTAGGTCATCTATATTAATAACTATGTATTTACAGTAGTATGATTAAAATCAGACACAGTTAAGTAAAAGGGCCCTGTTTTTCTTGTAAGTAACTGTAATTGAAAAATCTAAGACAACAGGTATTACTTTTAATATATACAAAAATTTCAATGCATATCCTCAGGGGGAAAAAAAAATTCTTACTTGTCCCCTTTTATCCATCTTTCTCCACTAGACACTCTCATTCTTTGAGCTCTTTGCATTTCTTGCCTCCAATGTGGAGGAGTTTCACTGCGTCGGAATCGATCTCTTGACCTGGATCTGGAAGGTGTCCGATAACGCTTGAAGGGAAAAAGAGAAAACTGGGTGTAAATTTGAATTTCACATGCTGCAATAGCTAAGAAAGATTTTTATCCCTGGCAGTTGATTGTACATAGCACCTGACAGGATACTTTACACGTATACAACAAGTTTACATTGACAAGTTATTAACTAACTGAAAAATGTATCTGACATTCAGCTACAGCAAGAATACAAAGTGTCTGATCAAATAACTACTTTTAAGGTAACTTCTATTTTAGGATTTTTGTGCTGAGAGGTTTTCCCCTGTTGCTTCAGATTAGAAAAAATAAAACTCGCTTCTCTAACAATGAAAATTCTTCTTAGCTATGACAAGCAACATGAAAATAACACTTCACACTTTTTCTTTCAGGTTTTTACTAAAGGCATAGAGGCTCTTGTTACTAAAAACAGTTGCTACAAGCAGTGCAGCTTCATAAAATTAGAAGAACCAATCTGACAGCTCCCCCCTACCAAAAGGAGAAGTCTTTCCCATATTCCCAGCACTGATGTTGTGCTGGTTCTGGTGCTCACTAGAACCCTTTTTGACCTAATTCCATTCACTAATTCACAGAATACTACAGTAACACAAAGAAAACTTGGGGGTTTGTCCCTCTCTCCTTCAAATAAACTCAGTACGCAAACAGGAAATTAATTTTCATTATTGTCTCTCTTCAAGCCTCAGTCCCTGAATGAGTTATGATGCACCATAAATCCTGCCTCTTCCCCCCCAGTCAACCACCCTAATGACAATGGCTACTAACACCAGCACTGACTGTGCTACCACCCTGTTTATTTGGGGAACAGATTGTAAACATTTACCCTTGGTCCTCTTCCTTTTATTTTCCTTCCAGATCTGGTCACTAACAGCCTTCTCTGGTATGTTGACTGAGAGTTTGATAGATTACTAGGGGAAAAAAAAAAAGTATATTATTTAGAACATCAAAAGAGTAAGGAAAGAGAAAATAAAACCAAATTTAAACCCTCTTCAGTCATTAAACTAAATGAAAACACACATTTAATGTCAGAATTTGTGACCACAAAATATTTTACATTTCCAGGTTTTCCCACTTTTGAAAGAAGAATATGCTATAGATTTAGATTGGACAGTTTTAATAAATTCTAAATGAAAATGCAATGCATTTTAATTTCTTTTTGTTGAATCAGTAAATTTTTTATTTTTAATTCACTAAAACTATTTTCAAAGACTAAGCCTTTGTTCTAGGACAAAGACAGCAGTTGCCAATAAATGGAAAAATCCATTTTTTATCCAGCAGTGCTCACAACACGGAACTGTTTGACAGGGAAAGGACTCAGAACATTAGAGTCCCAAAACAGTAAGGTGACCATACTACTGTCCATGTGTAGCCAGACTCTAACCAGATATATTACCTTTCTCTTTCCTTCTCTCTGCTTTTCCTCTCTTTTTCTTTCTCATCTACTTTAGGGGGACTTTTCCTCATCAGGAACCGGTTTTCAGGTACAGGAGGAATTTCTTCAGGACGGACAGTAGACAGTGGCTGTGCTTCAGGATTTTCATTTTCACTTTCACTGGATGAGCTTTATTTTTGTATTAAAAAATATTTATACTTAAAGTGAGTTATTTGGATGAGGGCAGATCTTTCAATCCATTTTAAATGATTCAGAAATTCTCTTAATTCAATACACAATGATACCACAAGAAACTCAGGAAACAGAGTTATTTCAGAAGCAACATTTTTTCCCCATGATACCTTTGCTCCAAAATGTACAACTGCGGTAGATTTCCAATCAACATTTTTTATCTATGAATTCCAGTGATGCAACACAAAACATTTATTTACTCTCTATTTAGATACAGCTTTTTAAAAGAGTTATTTTCTTCTAAAAACACCATCAGGAAACAAATTCAGATTTTACACTAGCATATATAACTGGCTACAAGCTTGTTATTCCAAGCAGTTGGTACAAACAAACGTGTGAAATGGGCTTAGTTTCATAGAAACAATGTTTAGGCAGAATTGCCCTAAGAGAACATTTCTTACATTTTACATTAGAAAAATGTGACTTGCACCACCACAACTTGTGTCTCCCATTCTATAAGCAGAACTATTAAATTAGAAATAACATTTTTAGAACCAAGAATGCCTTTTGAGTTCTATTATCTTCCAGTGAAACCACAAGACTTTTGGCAATCAGACGGAAATAACGCTAAGCATGCTCATTCAGTTAGTTTGTTGTTTAGGTTTGCTTTTATTCCTGCATACTACATTCTCTAACTTCCACAGCATATAATTTAAATTGAATTGTAGAGAAGTGCAGCTTTTCAAGACATATATACCCAAGTCTTAGGCCATTTCTTCACTCCTTTACAAGCTGTTGCACAAATGCACACGGACACTGTTCTTTGCCCATCATCAGCAGAAAAAAGCGCTTATATATGGAAACTGATTGTCTCCCAACTTCAAAATACCTACTTCACTAGTTACAGAATACTATTCTGTAGTTACAGGACAAGAAAATAGTACTGTATGGTGTACATGTAGCAAACCAGATGATAATAAGAAAAATCCCCTTGACTGACCTTTTCTTGCTTTTCTTTCTCTTTTTCTTTTCCTTCTTATGTTTCTTGGAATTTTTCTTGTGTTTCTTTTTTCGTTTTTTAGATTTCTCTTCTGAAGCACTCTCAGAATCTGAAGATGAATCAGAAGATGATTCTGAATCACTTGAACTCTCCGAGTCGCTGGATGAGGAAGATGACTTGTGTCTTTTCTTTTCTTCTTTCTTGGCTTTAGATCAGAATAGCAAAGACACATTTTAATATCAAACACTTCTAAATAAATCTCAGAAAAATCAACTTACCTAGTATCCTCCTGAGCTTCTTATAATCATGTCATGAGACTATTACATCAAAATACTTAAGAACAAATTGAAATTTTGGAAAAAGCAGTTTCTCTTAAGCATAATAAAGAGTATGTCTAGAAATATATAAGAAATTTCCAACATTTTGTATTTACCAAGCTCTAAAGTATCAAATTTATACTGACAAGAACTTGCAGAACTGTGTTAAGTTTTCAGATGATGTTTTATACAACATAAGCCACAGATAAAGAATTAATTAAAATTTAGAAAGTGTTTATATACAAAAATTTTCTTTGGCTTCAAGTTCAACCTGAATTCATATAAAATCTCTTCAAATAACAATCAAGAGAAGTTTTGAAACAGAAAATAAGTGGCATAGACTGAACTGATTACTCACTGACTTTAGCTCAGCAGGAAGATTCTAATAACCAATCTTCCTGCTAAGTGAGACTGTGCTCAGAGAACAGTACCAATCCTCCAGCTCATTATGTGTTGTGATGTTTGGTGTTTTGTTCTGTTGTTTTTGTTTTGTTTAATTTTTATTTAATGTTATTTCTAATTATTTTTAACAGAAAGATACAAATAACTTACTAACCATCTGGTATGAAAAGGAGCTCTGTTGAAGAGCAGACTAGTCCTTCATTAACTATTTCACCATTTCTTGTGTGGCTGCTGGAGCTAAAGATCAGCAACTTAGTCTGACAGGAAATAATTCAAGAACTAACATACCTTTTAATGCCCTTTAACTGATCTGAGACCCACTTAAAGTATTAAAAATTATATTACTTCAGTCACACTAATGAGGAAACAAACCCCAAACTGTTAAAACCATACTATAAAAACTTCACTAAAGGAACTCTATGCTCGAGTTATGACAATTCATGTAAGTCACTTAAATGGTATGATTACTCTTCAAATGTGTTATGAAATTCGTATCAGACTATTGTGCAGAAAAATGAAGGGCTCTATCCAGAAAATCATGGAAAGCACACTGTCTTGAGACTGCCGTAGTCAACTCTTCTAATTAGCATCAAATATTACTTCACCATTGCAAATTGCCAAGATAGCCCATCCTTCTCTACAAAACTACAGCCACAGGCAGAAGAAACAGAACATTCACCATTAAACCCAAGAAAAACATACCAAAAATAAACGGATGTCTAAATGGCCTGTTTCCTCAACACAGCAAACAGTCTGTATTTTCGAACACCTGTTGAGACCTTAGAACAGGCCTCAGATTAGAGACAGAAATTAATTTTAAAATTGACTATGAATCCTAGCTGAAAGTATCAGCTTATTCCATACAGAGAATTAACGGTTTACAGAGATACTACCTGAACTACATCAATGTACAGGCAGTTTAAATGTTGCCTCCCACCCCCTCGTCTTCTGCACAAAACAGGTACAGGAAAACGTTAGGCACTAACGACAAGAATATGACTATGAAGCCCGTCTAGACCTCAAAACTATTCAGAGACAGAGAACACAATGATTTCACATAGCAAAAAACTCCCTGAATATCCTAAGTTGCTTTTCTTTTGTATTAAAGACAGAAAAAATCAACTATTTAGCCAAGCATTTCTTCTTTTGGTTTCCACTTGTGCCCAACAAGATGATGGATTTGTACTTAGGTATTGTGTATCATTCATTGTTATAAAAAGTTACGGCAAGTAATTAGAGAAACTCATGTAAAATAAAAAATGTAAAAACATGTTATGATAGTTTTCCTATTATTTTTGTCCTTTCTCTACAGAGAGAAAGTCCTCTTGCATATTACAGTAACTCATGTCAGAAAATAAAAGGTTTCAAGAACACTGAAGAATGGCATGTTATTAACCAGCTTTTTACTTATGCACAGCCTTGGATTTGTACATATGGTTGGGAGGAAAAATTCCACTTCAGAATTCCCTGCTAGCAATCTCTGATCACCACACTTACAGGTGTCCAGAAAAAAGTTTAAGTGGCAGCAGCACAAAATACTGAGAAGTATCTGTTAGCAGCTATTCCACCTCTAGCATGCAGTTATTTAGAAAATGAATTCTTTTAACTCTATGTAAACAGATTAGAGATCAGAAGGCAAAAAGAAAAAGTGATACTCATATAGAGAACTTAAGGCAGAGGAAACACTTCTATGAAGAGCAGATATGGTAACTGCCCTTCTGAAAACATAAGTGGCTATTTAATGGAACAGTGTATCAAGTTTTTTGAATTAGCCCTATTAGATTCTCCAAGTGCTTAGCAGGCATCACTGAGCTGACTGGCTCTTGAGAGTTAGCAGCAGGCATCTGTAACTTGCAATCAAGTGAGCTCAGTGTGGAAATTCTCAAATTCAACACTAACTTGATTTAATTTTTGCAAAACTGCATGATGGGAAGCAGCAGTTTTTTGAAGTTGAACAATAGCAATGAAACTTACATAAAATTCCTTGCTAAACTGGTCAGAGAAAACAAAAATGAGGTTTGGGGACAATGAGTCTTCGTATAATACTTAGGGATACATCATTTGTAATCAACCAGCACTTCCTACCAACTTAACATTTCAAAGGAGAAAAAAAAATATATCTCATGAAATATATGAAAGAATGATAGAAGTGCGGACAGATCCATAGTTGCCCAAAACACATTTCTAGTTGCCCTTCAGACAGCTTCTTTATGACAGGTGATGTGCTGTGGGAACTTAATAGTGCCTCTTGGGAACCGGACATAGTTGGGTATGCTTTTAGAGTAGCAAAGTGTGGATGTATTATACCAACTGCAGAGACAGGCAATTACAGGTTCCTAATGGAGAAGCATCAGCATTTCTCAGGAAAGCATCAGTTAAACTCTCATTCATTGCATCTTCTCTTAAACTTTTGTTCTGTATATAGTTATTGAATGTAAACCAGTGACATTTCAACTATATGAAGTTGTCATACTCTCCACTCCTGTCAATTCATCTTCTCATTTACCATGTCCTGCCCAGAACGCTTTCTGGCTGTAGACTGTGATGGATTAATGTTCTAGATCTACCAGCAGCCTTCAGTATTGTTCCACTGTTTTCATGACAATGTCCATAATGAAAGCTAAGGCAGCGTTGTGATGTTCTTCAGTAAAGTGTAGCAGGTAGCATTAGCTCATCTGTGTAAGCCAAAACCTCTTTTGTAGCAATCCAGTATCCTGCTCTGTCAGGTGTCTCATTCACAATGCAGTGATACAGACAGTGGTGAAAGCTTTCCTCTTCATAGTGCTGCAGAACACTTGCTTCCAGAAGAGCTGGCTGAGATAAAAGATCTGGATGACAGCAAGCTAGCTGGGGCTTAATTCAGGTAACAGTGGATCAGACACACTGTGAAAAAAATCTCAGCAGAAGTAACTACGGCATCTTGGCCTTTCTTTTTGTGGTCATACTCTTTATGGATACTGTTTGCTCCTTCTAGCACTACTGAATCCCCACACTGGTACAGTGGATGAAATTTATCCCAATGCACTAATCATTAATTTTTCAGATAGGCATCACAGACACAAGTCATACCTGTATGACTTCTACAGTGACTTTTTTCATGGTGTTTTATATGTGTTTATTCACAAGCCTCATTTGATATATTAATAAAAGCCTGACAATCAACTGAAACAACCTCTGTACTTCATAGATTGTATTAGTCTTCCAGTTGCAGTATAAACTAGGAAGTTGCCCTACCTATTCAGGACAGCCTGTGGATTGAAAGCAGCTGGTTTTCATCAGGTATTTTTAGAGCTTCTTCCAAAATGCTTCCAGAAGACAGGTCTTTTGTAATTTTTACTTCCCTTGTTGGTCCAGACTAAGATAAGTGGTCTGTTTCCTCAAACTTTCACTCATTCTTATTGACACACTATATTTAATAAGAAGTCTCTGTAATATATATATTTGGACAATCTAAAACATATATGTGTACACACACACATTCACAAAGTGTAACAAGTACATATTTATAAAAGAAAATTGAACAGTTTCCAAATTAACTTAACCCAAAGGAGCCTGGCGGCACCCAAACAAAAAGAAGAATCTCACCTGAGCTCTAAATAACCATGACACAAAAGTACTGAACAACTTAACTAATTTCTAATTCCCAAAACACTTTCAAATGCTTCTTATCTATCCAACACTTCAGGTTTTGGCCTATTAAAAAAAAACCCTACTATATTGCACTATCCTGTTTCCTACATTCCTTAAGGCAAAACAAGATCTCTCCAAGCTCTATTTCAGAAATGTCTGAATAAGACATCAATAAATATAATTATTTCCTGTATTTCCTCCCTCCTGCATCTGTTTTAAGTGTGTCAAGAACTATCCATGACAGTTTTATCTCCATTCTTGTAACAAGTTTAGGTATGTTATAGTCACTACTTTGAGTAGGTAATAGATGGAAATAGTGAGTTAGTGAGCCACTACCTCAACAAGCATAATGTGACTCTTAAATGTGCCATAAATAACATCAATGGCGGATATATTTGGGAAACCATGTGGCAAGTGGGCAGTGAAATGATGAGAGCAAAGCAAGGGGGGGAGAACCAAAACACAAACTTGTCACAAGGTTTTGGATATACTTTCTGGTGACATCTACCTATCTCTGTCCAGCAGCAAATGCTGTTTTGAATACTGAAACAACCTGATGCTGTCCAATTACAGATGACAACAACAAATGAAATCAACCTTGCAGCATAAAGGTCATCATGAAAGAAAGACTTCTGTTTACAGGCCAACTGTTCTAGTTCACTAACTTCAGGATCAGGTTTCAACTTATGACCACATCCAAAATAGATATATCACTTCCTACTCCATTCCCTGTGACCTACAGTATTTGCCAGACTTCATGAATTACATGATCATGCTGCATGGCATAGCCAAGCACTCTCCACATCTCAGCTTGTTATGGACTGCAGCAAGTCTTACATTAGCCCCATGGTATCAGACTCCTCAACTTGAAGAAATAACCCAGCCAGAAAGCAGTTGGGCTCAGGCACAGAAGTCAGAACAGATGATCTCATCTTTTAAGTCACAGCAGTGACACTCAAACATTTACCTTATATTAAGTCCAATAACCTGTGCTACACTACAGCAGTTTCCAAAACGAGAGTGCCTTTACTTCAGGACATTTAGACTGATATTTTCCCTGATAATTTTTTTCCCAGTGTTTAATCACCTGCTGTTCAGAGTATCAGGTCTTTTTTTCTTTTCTGCATGCGTCTTGCTTCAATTATTTTTCATGGGTTCCCAGTATGTCCTTCACTGCTTGATTACAGACCCACTGTTTCTTACAACAAAAATTATACACAATAACGAAGTCCTGAGATATATGCATTTGGGAACACTATTGTACTTGATCCTTACTGATCAGATGACATTGTTACTATGAGGAGTCCTGTATCACAAATGCCTCTGGACATAGATGTTTTTGTAGACAAGTAACCTATCACACAACTGCAACAGCAAAGGAAGAGGGAAAGGAAAAAAAAAAAAGGGGGTGGGAAGCACCATCTCCAGCTTCACTTTGAACAGTTTCAGCTAAAACCCAATAGTCAGTTCACTAGGGAACAAAAATAATACATAACGCAAAAGCTCGAAACAACTGTTCATAACAACAATCTTGTGGAAAGGGGACTAACAATGATAGGTAACAAGCTTGCAGGAGAAATGAACACTCTAGGGGCTGACTGGATAACAAGAGAGGAAAGTGAGGATACACAAATCAGAAGTTCAGGTAAGATGTGATTTACCAAAACCACCACTTTCTACGACTGCCTTTATTCCACAGATATTTAATGATTCCTAAAGGTGTAACTTTGTATCAGTGCTTCATAATTTGTTGTGAAACTTAAAAAAGTATTAAAAAATTGTACTGATAGAATGACCTAATTACAATATTGTTCTTTGATCAATTATGAAGGCAGCCATAATCTGTGTTAATTGCAGAAAGCACACTTTTACAACGAGTGATTCTACAGGGACATCTGTAACATCAATGAGGATCATAATCAAGCCTAGCACTGCTCTGTGCAGAATCCCCTCGAAATACAGTTTTCATGAGAAATGTTCATTAGAGCCTTTTGTTAAAAGCAGAAAGCCTTTTTTTTTTTTTTTGGTTTTGAATCAGAGTATCAGTGTCTTACATTCCTGAAACCATCCCAGATACACCTCTGATTACCAAAGTCCTGATCTCAAACAATGTACCAGGCTTGTTTGACTAGACCCACTTCTGCAAAACTTGTGTCAATTGGTATCAAGCTCCCATTTGTCTTTAAGAAAATTATTCTGTTACTTGTTCCACAGTTTTTCTTGAGAATTTTATTAGTATAGTAGTCCATAATGACCCTTCTAAATACAGTCTTAATACTTTGCTTTCTCCCCCCCTCCTTAGTTTTCAGGATTTTCCCTGCAAATTTTAAGACTTTCTAAAAATAATACCACTTGGCCAGAGAGTTTCTTCTTTTATAGTTTATCTTCTCTCATTCATTTGCATTAAGTCCTCCAACTTCAATGAAGAAAAAACAAACCAACCAACCAAAAAAACAACCAACCAAAAAAAAAAACCCACAAAAAACTGAAACAAAGAAAGAGGACAAACATTCCATTTTTTTAGGTGATCATCCTCTCAAATCCTGGGTGAAAGCTTCTGATCTAGGCCTCTGCAATATTGTAACTGTGACTGCTGAATATGCTGAATAGTTCAATTCACATAGCATCCAATAAGTTAGCTCAGTCATCATCCACTCATTCATAAATAAATCCATTTCTTCTATACAAATAGACAGATTTGCTTCCTTCATAAAGTGTTTCATCTGCATATTCATCACGATACCAAAAAAATCCAATGATCTTTCCTCAACTTTAACCTAAGATAAAAACATTCAGTACCAAGCATCTAACATCTATTGCAATTCCTTCTGCTAGAGCCATCTTGGCTGCCTTGTTAAACCAAGTATCAGTTGCATTTTCATTCCTTAAAGACTTGTCTAATTCCTTCCTTTTTGTGCCTATCAGACATTCTCATTCAATAAATATTTTAGTTTAAGCCTCCCTTGCTACTGTAATGCACCCCCCCCAAAAAATTCTCCATTGTACTTCCCTCACTGGCAATCTCCTTTTTCCTGGGTCAGAAAAAAACTCAGAAAATTCTTCGAAGCAGTCTCCTCTGGTAAATGCCTCATTTCACAGTACCAGTTCTCTTCTGCCTCCCACAGCAATGTGCTACAAACAGTTCCAATGTTAAGACAACTCTCTGTTGATGATCTTCCATGACACTGCTCACCTCCCAGAAGCTGCTCCTCCTATCTGGATTTCCTGGCCTCTTCCATATATTGACAGGTCCAAGAGCCTCTACTGTTCCCCTTGTCAGCTTTGGACTGCAGCTTGGCAAATTTCCTTCTGCTGATGTGATTAACAAACTGTTCCTCCTATATCTACTGCCTCAGGTCAGCACAGGTCATCAGCGGTGCCATGCTGTGCATTTAGCAAACAGTTCCAGCCGTATCATCATCTCGCTCTGTAGCAGTGGATTTCCCTTTGCAAGTCCTACAGACAGCCTTTCCCTTTCAATAGCAGGATCCTCCACTCACCAGGATCTCTGTCATGGTTTGTCAGGCAGCACCTTCATCAGGCTGGCTCTGCATTACTGCCCACATGTCCCTGCACCCAGCTCTGCCCTCCACCTGTCCAACTTTGGTGCCTGCCCAACAAGGCCTCTTGTTCTGCAAACACTCCTGCTGCCCACTATTATCTAGTACTGTGCCTTATAGTCTGCTGAGTGGGCCATTCCATTGCCCTGGCAACAATTCCCCACAGTGGCACATCAGACCAGTGAAAGGAAGCAGAGTTTCTGGGATCCCAGCAGTACTGAGGCAATCAGGTACAAGGATATAAAGAGGTAGGACCAGACAGTCAGATCTTTCCAGAAGCCTGCTTTCTTTTAGGAGAAGTTAAAGGAAAAAAACATCTTGTATTTACTTTATTCATTCTTTTGATGACAAGTACTTTAAAGTCCAGCCTAATGGCTTTAAGTCATCAGACTGTTCAGTGCCAAAACTTTCATTTAGTCATTCAAGTCTTCTACAATGGACGGAAAGGGAGTACGGCAAACCACGGAAGACGTACACATAGAGTGGGTATTTTGCCCACTACTTTCATCCATTCTCTATCTGTATTGTTTTATTTACTCGTCTACACCTCCTGTTCATTTTCTAACAGATACCACGCTCCTGAGTACTGCCCAGAAAAAAAAAAAATGATGTCCTAACACACAGGGTGACTTATGAGTTAATCTAAAACCTTTGAGAAGTCAGGAGCCATGAGATAACTTTGCTTGGAATTCTGAGGAATTGAAGAGATCACTTCAGACTCCAAAGTCATTCTGCTAGATGTGACAACAGGTGAACATAGAACTGCATCAAAAAGGAGAGGAAAAACTAAGAAGCTCAAGTTTGAAAGCCTGGATTTTCCTTAGGCCAGAGAAAGCATTATTTTTGTCTTGTGCTTCAATATCCTTGATGCAACCTTCACAGTACCTATCAGCAGAAGGTGCTACAAATGAAAAAGCATGATGATCCCTATCATAGTTCCCACCAAACACGCATCCTTTGTTTCCTCTAATGAGATTATCCAGCGTGACAGCAACATCTTAGATTGAGCCTTATTTTGTAGAAGCAGCAGAATCCAATCTCCAATACAATGTTCACCTCTGGAATGGCAGAACAGTGCAGAAAGAAAAGCAGGTTCTGTCACACTCCTGTTGAAGAATATAGTAACTTAAAGAGGATAGCTGCTCCAGGACAATTTCAGGCTTTTCTACTCTAAGGGCCTGTTCTGAAGATTTACGTGAAATAAACTTGAAGTTCAATACTTGAAAAAATGAACACTTTATTAAATAAAGTCAGACTGCCATCAATCTTCTTAACAGAGCACTCTACTTTCTATTGGACAAGTGCTTGCCAGCTCTATACTGCACTTTAGCTAGTACAGGGAAATCCAAGACAGGAGAAGCTTTGAAGAAAGCATGTATGATGTTTCTTTAAAATCTTCTGCATCCACACCTTTTAAGGTTTTTAGGAGACAAACTGTACTGCAATGATATTCACCTTTTCAACCGCCTCTCCCTCTACCACAAATAAGTTTCTAAATATTTTTCGAAGTAACCAACAGGAAAGAAAATCAGCAAAATTCATCAGCATCTACATAAACATACAGTTCAAATTTACCTTTGGATTTTGGAATTAACTCTCCACAACTCAGTATGCGTACTTCAGCATATGGTTTACTAGATGCATCTGTTTTCTGGTTTTCTATTTCTCGCACAACTTCCTGGCCTGAGATGACTTGTCCAAAAACAACATGATGTCTGAAGAATATAAACAAAAGAATTCTCAGTACTTAATTTTCTCAAAGCAGTTCCCAAACAAAGTAAGAATGTAAGAGATATTTACCCATCTAAGTGAGGTGTAGGTTTAGTTGTTCTGTTGTTTCCAGATTTTAATTTAAAGAGAAAAACAAAGTCATTATTAGTGGAAAGCAGTCAGCATTTAAAGCATGTCATGTACACATATGAAGGTGAAAGTTATTTTGAGTAAACAAATAAAACTGAACAAAACCATTGTGAACCAGTGAAATAATAAAACTGAACAAACCCAATATATATATTCTAGTTTGTGTGCAGTTAAAAGTATTTAATATTTTATACATTAGATTACCCATTCAAGCCATTACTTGAATTTTACTGAACAAACTGAAGTACACAGATTTTTAGACAGCATCCTCATATAGGAT
>JAAGNO010009056.1:0-11495 GCA_033439905.1 Ceryle rudis
GGAGGGGTGGCGGAAGGGGAAGGAGAGAGAGGAGGAGGGACGAGGGTGAGGGGGGGAGGGGAGAGGGGAGGAGAGGAGAGGAGAGGAGAGGAGAGGAGGAGAGTTGGATTTAAGCTAAAGTGGGTCTGGTTTATATTGCCTGAAAATTAATTAATTCCCAGAAAGGTACCTGAATGTTTTATATGCCACAAAGTGCACCCATGCCACATATACCCCTGAAATATTTTAATGAACTTCATGTTCCTTAGTGCTTGACTTCTTCACTGATGAAAAGCTGAAACCTGATTTTGTTCACAGAGCAGCTAATTATTTGGGGAGTTATCATCTTCTCTACAAATGACACTGTAAGTTGGCTCAACAGGTTTTTGTGCAACAAGACTGTGGTTATCTTTGGGTTTGGACTTGCTCGTGGTCTGGCTTTTCTAAGCATTATCAACACACAGATTAAACACTGTAATTCAGTGTGGGATATCCTTAATTAATGACTTTTGGATTTCAAAGAGAGAGAAGACAAACCCTGACAAATCCTTACACTAAACTTTATGTGGACTAGACACAGAGAACCAGTGGATCTCAAGTGAAAACAGCTGTCTGAAAACCTAACCCTGGATTTCAGCCACTATCCCCAGTGGTCTGCTGATGACAGAAGATGCCAATATGAGTTTGAAGTATACTTCAGACCAAAGAGATGCCTGGATTTCCTCACACACACTAATATGGAGTGACTGGTAAGGTGCGTGTGGTTTCAGGTTTTGTAAGGAAAGCCTTCTCAGTGACCTCTGCATTTGAGTGCAGTACCACCTTGTGACCTCTGTGGCCAGGCTGGGCCACTGCCTGGAGCAGCAGGAGCTCAGCAACCACTAAGGCTTAGCTCTTGACATCAGCCTCCATCAGGCAATGAGTTAGTACATGCACACACAAAAAAATAATTAAAAACTCATCACCTCTAAAGTGGTGATGCAGTTGCAGCTGAAATGAACTATCACGATGTGTTTCTCTGGTGTTTACATAAGGATCTGCCTTTGGGTTAATATAGGGAATTGTGATGAAAACTGGCAGTTTTATAGGAATGATCTAGAATGGTCTGAGAATGGTCTGAGAATAATGACCTTTTTTTAATTTCTAAATGCTAGTTGATGTCACTGCAGGTTTTCCTCCTCCTTTCCTCTCCCTGCTAAGTCTCCTTTGCTTTGCTCTGGGTTCAACAATTCTTGTTAAGAAGTTACCACAAGACCTAGCCTGCAAATAGGGATGGTGGCACTTCCAACCATATGGAGGTTGCTGGTTTATACTGTGTCTAACCAGTGAGGATTACAACATGCGTGAAAGCTTTCTGTCACAGAGGAACTGAGAAGTTTTCAGAGGCAGGAAAAAGAGTTTGTGATATTTTTCTGTTATATATTTCAACAACATGACTATTCTCCTGACATTTGCCTTAAAAAAAACAGAAAAAGAACTACCCAGAAGATAGTTGGGTGGGGAGAGGGGCAAGGAGGGCACCTGGCAGACTCGCAATCCTTTTGTCTGTTTTGCTTATTCTTTGTATTACAACTGAACAAGTGTGACTGGCTACCCAATGCTGTTACAAGTTCATGAGCCATTATCCCCTCAGCAAGCCCAATTCTTTTCCAAATGGTTTGAAAGTTTCATATGTTAAGCATTTATAATGCTTTTTTTTTTTGCATATTAATTTTACAGAAGGTGAGAATAACTGGTTCCCTCTGGAAGAGATCAGTGAGATTGCAGATGTATTAGCAGACCCACCAATGCAGCAGATTAATGACATGACAGAATTAAAACAAAGATGAAAACTTAATCATATCTATTCATAGCTATTTTGTCAAGTGTTCAGGGGGAACAATGGTGGTTGGACATGAACGTTCTAAAGAGAGGTATGAAATTGACCCAATGACACGTTAACAATATTGAACTGATCTTACCTCTGTCTGCACCATGGACATTCTGTAGGACCGCATGTCAGACACCAGGCCCAATATATCCACAAACTCGTGGTCACGGATGTGCTGTAAGAGCCGATCCAGGGCTATGAAGGTTCCCGTTCGTCCCACTCCAGCACTGTAACACACAGAGACACACATCTCAGTTCAGGCATTTCTGATGGGGACACACAGCAAAATCAGTGGTACTGCAAAAAGCAGAGGATCAGATGTAGCAAATCTGAGGTCAGACAGGCTGCTTCATCTGTAGGATTTAATGCCGTGCACCCCTGCAGCCATTGCTTAGGCAGAATGTATGGAGTGGATGGCTCTGCAATTAATTCTTCTTCCCATACTTTTGATGCACTCACACGCAGAACGCATGTGAACATCCCCAGCTACCCACCACTGTCTGCTGCTCTTCCTGCTTTCACTGCTCCCCTCAAAGGTTTCATGAGACATCTCTAACTACAGGGGCTGTTGCTGTAGCTGCAGATACCGAGCCTGGCTTTGGCTGCTGCACAGAGGCAGTTGGGGTTGAACCTGCACAGTTCAGTTCCACAGCTCCCCACACTGCAAAGGTCTTGGCTTTGCCAAGGTGCTGCACTCCTGCAGTTCAGCCTCAAAGGAGAAACTACCCAGAAGAGTTTACACTCTGGGACTTCTGCCTTCAGAGCATGAGACAGAAATAGTCAGCAACCACTCAGCTGACAAATCATCATCCCCAACAAATGGAAGCTTAGTGACTAGAAAAAAGACTCACAGCTTTGATTTTGATATTCTGATGTGCTTATGATTCTTTGTATTGTGATTTCACATGTAATGTTTAAGAATTCACTATTGGTGTGGCTTTAGATGTTTTATAGAGTTCCATGCCTACTACTAAGGACAGAAGTGTATGTCTTAGCAAAAGTTCTTCCTACTGCCTTGTGATATTTTTCAGAAAAGCCTTGAAAGTATTTGCAATAAAGTTGAACAGTTCATCTCAGCACCGTTCTAGATAACTGTCATGAATCAGGTGTGGGATTTTAGCTTGTGTTTAACAAAAATGCCAATATCTTAAATGAGATTAATACAATGGAACTTCTGATCTGTTTATTTGACACATTCATTAGTTGATAAATTCCTAACTGCTGCCTTTGGGGTGGCCGATGTAGGGTTGGTTGAGATTAATCTCATCAAGCCTTGACTTCTCTTAGGATTATGCCACCATAATGTACATGTATTCATCCACTCAAGAACATCTCTGCACATATTTCTGAGTAATCCGCTGTGAGTAGCTCTCACACGAAGAGCCATGCAGAGGCTTGGAGTCAGCTGGGAGAATGGCATCAGCAGCAAGCCTGGTATGATGTCATCACTAACATGGCAGCTGCTCCTAGAGAGGCCAAGTAAGTGAGCACCTTGATAAAAGGCCAGATGATGCACAAGAGATAATTCTGACAGTATATAAATTAAAATTCCTCTACCGCGAGGAAAGAAAAAACCACAACATATAACAGTTAGCATGGGATACTGGTATTACTGCTACTACAGGACAGTCTTCATGTCACCTTCTGAATGTACTGAAAGCCAAGTGATCAGAGAAGAAGGATCTGCCCAGAGACACATCTGCAGGGTAGCAACATGCTGGTCAGAGTGCACCATCTGCCTCTCAAAGGTGTGGAAATGAGAGAGCAGGGGCAGGATCTGAGCTGGTGTAAACCAGGATGGCCTACTGCACCTCTGGAAGCCATTTATTGATAACACCCAAAGAGACAACTCTACTCCAGAAATCAGTGCCTTCATGTCCATGGCTGCAGGCTGAATTCCCAGCCCCACTGTACTCAAAGTGAGGGACTCATCCCTTACTCTTAACCATCTTTCCAACCATTTCCCAACCCATTTAAAAAGTTACACCCTTTAGTTCTCCATCTCCTTGAAGCATTTACCTGCAGTGTATGATCACGGGGCCTTTACTCTTTGCTGATTTCTGCCTGACCATCTGTACAAACTGGAGGATGCTTTCGGCAGCGTTGGTTGTGGGGACACCATGATCTGGCCAAGCAGTGTAGTTAAAATGCATCACATCTTGCACCTCATCAGCCTAATGGGAGAAGCAGAACAGCAGTGTGTTCACAGGAGTTTTAACAGTGGAGGCAGGCTCAGTCTGTTTTTTTTTTCCCCAAAAAGAAAGAAGAAATCACTACAGGGGCAAAGGTAATATTTAGAAAAATAACACATTATTTGAAAAAAGTTTACAATGCTAAAAGCTCTAGTGGATTAAGATGAAAGAAGAGCCTCAGTACAACACATTTTATATTTGACACTTAACCCAAAACATGGGGAGGGGTGGGGGGGCTGTCATCACCAAAAGCCATGGCAGGCAATGCCTTTAGTTTTGTCATTCTGGGTCAGGCTAAACACCCCTGCTGCACTAACCTCTCTCCAGTCACAGGCAACAGCAGATCCTTAGGCAAAGGTTATTAAAAAAATGAGATAGTAGATAAGTGAATAAGTGCCCGACACATTGTGTTTTATGTATTTGCACTCCTAGCCTGCACCCTGTGAGCACTTTGTAACGCAGTGAGGTGTGGCTGAGCAGGACTATGGTCCTGGGCCAACGATGATGTGCCAGTGCCCAGATTTTTTCACATCCCCTCCATATCTCCAACCTTTCCTTCACAAGCTGTTGCTGTCAACAAACTGGTGCAGGAAATAAAGCTGGAAAGAAATGCCTGAAAATCTGAACAGCTTTAATTTGGAAATCACATGTTCTCATGTGTGTCTCAGTAATTTATAGGAATATATGGATATTGCAGAACTGCCCTTATGAAAACTTTTCTGTTTCTACATTGATATTTTCAAGTTTTGAATAGCTTATGGCAAGAAGACACGCCTGAGATAAAGAAAAGAAGTTGTTTACACATTTGTTGTCACTGATTATTGGCTCCACAGAAATGTCCAGAGCTCTGGTGCTATTTTTGTTTCAGTCTTTGCACTTTGCTGAGAAATTCACAGAGATGACAATTTTAGGGGAAAGTTTTGTCATTTAGCTATTTGCCTGTGTGGAGTGAGGGTAAAGCCATTGATCTTCTTCTTAGGCATTCTCTCCGGCATGCCAGAAACAGGCAAAAGTTACAAGAAAAGGCTGGACCAAAATGACTCCCATCCTTTTAGCAGGGCCATGCAAAACATTTCACTTACATAGCTAATTCGGAAATTCCTATAAACCCAGTCTGTGTGTTCCTCCTCCGACAGCATCTCCACTGTAATGTCCCCATATGCAACAGGATCTTCCGTAAAAGGCCAGTAGTGGTCACATTTCACCTGAAAGGGAAATACATACATACATATTGTATTTCTATAAATGTATCTATATGCATATATATATAAAAAAAACCCTCCACCAAAAGTATACTGAGCCTCAGTTTTAAATATGTCTGCAGCACTATTTTACTTGAGGCTGCCATAAGAAGGAATATATCCTGCAGTGACTTTCAGCCCGATCGTCCCTACTTGTGTAACTCTGGACGTAAGCTACACATGGGTTTTCTGAAGAATTAGAATTAGAAGCATTAGAATTGTGAAGAATGGCAATACAGAGTGTCTCTGTAGATTAGTATTTTTCCAAATAGAATAGGTATAAACAAAACATGAGGTACAAGAATATGTATATAGAAAAAAATATATTCCAAACAAATGTAAAGCATAATGCTTGTATTTTATTATGACTTTAACTTAAAAGCATAGAATGATTGAGGGTGGAAGGGACCTCTGGAGGTAATCTTGTCCAACCTCCCTGCCAAAGCAGGGCCATCTAGAGCAGCCTGCTCAGTACCAGCTTTTGAATATCTCCAAGGATGGAGACACCACAACCCCTGGGCAACCTGTGCCAGCGTTCAGTCATGCTCACAGTAAAAACTGTTACCTGATGCTCAGATGGAATTTAATGTGTTTAATTTGTGCCCACTGCCTCTTGTCCTGTCACTGGGCACCACTCTGGGGTGCCTTGTCTCCACTCCCTCCCATCAGGTATTTAGACACAGTGTCAAGATCCCCCTGACCCTTCTCTTTCTCAGGCTGAAAAGCCCCAGCTCCCTCAGTCTCTCCGATGTGAAAGACTCTCCAGTCCCTCAACCATCCTGAAATGCCTGCCATAAGTGAACAAAGTGCCATTCCATGTCTGTCTATGATGCTGCATCATAACCAGAAAACAATGCAAAGAAATATGCTCAACGAAAAATAAATATGTAGTTTCTTTAATACTATGTGCAAGATTTTGTTACATACCCTTCTTTTCTCATTACACTGAGTGAGCATAACAATAATTTGAGATTTTTGTTGAAGAACCATCTTCCAAAAATCATTCCTAGTTTCTGGCAGTGGTCCTTGGGTTGCAATGTATTCCTGGGGTGAATTATAACCCTAAGAAACAAAGAGACAGAGTGCTGCTTACCAATATCATCAGTGCTTCAAAACATGTATTTTTCTCTGGCATACGCATTCTTTAGCTTCCTCAAGTTCCTTTTGTACTTTTTAAAGTGATTTCTAATATAAATAAACTACTTCATGATTTTCTGTGCTTATTTTGAGATTACAACTTTTGACAGTTTTTTGTGCTCCCAAAGTATAAGCAATTTAGAATGAAAGACAGAAGATAAATCTCTTATTGTAGAAATCCTTTGCCCTGATAACAGGAAAGGCAACATTAAAAAAAACCCCAAAACCAAAAAACAACAAGTAAGCAGAATCCTAAATCAAAGTTTCATTTTCTTCCAGATTTTATAATCTAAGGGTATGTTTAGTTACAGACATAAAATCAATTATAGATGTGTCTGTGTTATAGCAGCGTCTGTGGTGAATTCAGTCACTGATGTAAACAGAAGGTGGCAATGAGCAGGATTATGTGCATGTGTTTATGTTATAAGGACTTAAATAAGTAAACCATTAATTAGAATTCTGCTTAAAATACTAGAGAACATGCTGAGTCAACACTCTTAACCAATTATCACTGCTATGTTTCATTGAAGCTCAGATGCTTTATATCCATGTGTTCCTTCTCCTATCTCCATCAACATGCTTTTAGTTGTAAACACTCCTTCCCCTCTCCAAACACAAAAGACTGTTATAAAGACTATAATTAAAGATCCACAGAATGGCCATTTTGGTATCTGCTATAACCATACTTGCTGAGATCGTAACATCAAAACTGCATTTGGAAATTTATCTGATATTCCAATCAAGAGCAAAAGATACATCCAACACACAGCATGATCCCACATAAATCAGACAGCTTCTGTGTCATCACCATATGCAGATTGTAAAAATATTCAAGCTTTGGGAGCACTTGCCATAAATGGCTTCCTCCAGAGTCAGATCAATCTGAGTTTTCGCACTACACGGTATTTCTGTTTGTGTGCCTGTATGGGCTATGTCTGACCTAAGTGTCAAATCTCAGTTACCCCAGAGACAGAGATCACCACTAATATCTGCGTTTGGAGGCAGGTACTCGTGCAGAAGCAATTGCCAGGAAAAACCAAGCATTAAGATGATATGTCTGTCCCAGTTTCTATGCTCAGCATTATGCTATAAGTAGAACTAAAGAAATATAAACTATAGAAAGCAGAACAGAGCAATCCAAAAGGGACTGCTACATAAAATCCTATTTGCCATAATCCCATGTCATAGAAGTTCCCTGAGTTGTGGATTATGGTTTTGAATGCTGGAACATTTTTCTTTCTTGATTCTCTGTGAGCTCAGACACTTGCAGCTTGAGTGTTTAGGTTCACGCTCTTGACACATAAAAACAAAGTGCAGGCAACATGTCAGCTGTGGGCGATGCCACAGTGACAAAGAAGTGACAAAGAAAAGGTTTCACCAACTCATCTGAGGGCTCCTCCCTCTCCTGTAATGCTGACTCAGCTCTCTCCAGCACAGCCAGGGCCAGCTTTGTCTTCTGTTCACACCAACGATGCAGAAATGCTCATCTGCCTTTGGTCAAAAAGTGCAAGGTCTTTATCTAAACAGCTGCTGTATTGTCCTGCCTCCTCTCCAGGCAGAGTGACCCCATAGATGCTGCTCTCCCTAACACAGCTTGCACTGAACCACAGCACAGGGGGATAACACAGGGGAAATCCCTTGCAGTAGTGCCAGAAAAAAAGCCTGAGTGTCTGCACAAGGTCAGGAGAGACTGGAAAGAGCTGATGACATTTCAGCCCACTCAGCATCAAACTGTTTGACTACAGTTCTGCATATACTTTATTTACTCCCTGGTAAACAGCTGCTCTGCACCAGGCAGAGGGAGGCACACCGGGAGCACCAGAGACGAGGCAGAGAACAGACATTCTCTCCACGCACCATCTGCGCTGTCTCCATTTTGTCAAGTGAAGTGTAGGAGTGACTGAGCTTCCAGCAGATATTGTGTTACCTGCAGGTGACACACTGACTGCTGTGCAGGACACTGCTCTTTACACTGACCCAGACTCGGTACTCACGGGAATGTAGTTGGCATTAATGTAGTCGGCTCCCTCTTCTTCATTCATTGAAACTAACCGGACTCGACTAAAATCATCTGGAAAAGGAAAAAAGAATAATTTGTCTCTCAGACGTGGCACTCATCTCCTGCTAGGCAAAATTAAAATTAATCCTATAAAAAGTGAAAACCAAAAACTATTAAAGGCATAGGAAATGCTTATATTTTCCAACAGAGAGCAATGTCTGCTTCAGTAAACATTACCTGGGTGCACCACTATTGCTGTTCTGCAAAATATTCCCTCCAGCTGCTGCCTCTTTGGGCTCCCTTAGTTTTCATTAAAATTGCAAGAGAAATACAGTACCTACACTACCCAGCAGTAGAAACAACCTTGTGTTTCTCACCTCCAAACTCCTATCCTGATAAACGTCCCCAGAAATCTACATCTCTTCAAAGCTAACATAAAACCTCTACTGTCTGGTTCTCTCTAAGGGCAGGTTTCCCTCTTGAGAGACTTTAGCAGAAGCCTGTGTGCGTTGTACTTACATGGCAGGATATTTGTGTAGCGATTTTTACAGCGATTCATGGGAAGATCAGCAGCAAAGTGGGGTGTGTCAAGCCCAATCAGTTTTAGCTCCTTGGGTAACAGAAAGAAAAAATGCCAAGGTCAAACTTACACTCAGAAAATAATTCTTTGTGAAGTGATTACTTGTGGCAGGTACCAGACTGAAAACATTCATAAATCACTTCATAAATTGTCAGCAGGATTACACTGACTTTCCTTAGCTGATGTCTGAGTTTGGCTCCAAACAGCTCAAGAGCAATGGAGTGGGCTCTCTGACTGATGCTGCCAAGGCACTGCTGCCATCCAAGGCTGTGACTGTGGACTGCTCCTCTCTGCCCACACTTAATTAGCCAAAATACTGTCAAACCAGGACATTAAGTTATTAATGTGGTGGTCATTGATCCCACTTAAAGGGTTTTCTTAGCATTCTCAAGTGGCTTTTGATCTTCATACTGGGAAATGCTTGGAAGATCTTTCTAATTGTTATCTTCAGTAGCTACATCTAATATATGATGCATCAGAGGATTTTCTACCAGTAGGAAGGGAACGTGTCAGCCACTCAGAATGGTGGTAAAACCCTGACAGTCCCTCCCCATTCCCTTTCCATGTTTAAATCTTGGGGACCTAGCCCTAAGATAGGAGCTTTTTAGTCTATATGACTAAACTGACTTTAAATTCTGTGTAGTTAAGAGAATATACCTGAACTGGTGTCAGAAAAACCTCCTTGATCTTAAAGAGATTTTTGATGTTATTTTCTCATTTCAGTGCTTCCCTTCCAATTAAGGGCATTAAATAAATAAAATAAAGACATTACCATCCTGAAGTCAATTCAGCCTGCCATCATGTGCTAAACTTAAAGGAAGTATGCAATCTTTCATGACACCAATGCCCGCGTTTAAATTCTGAGGAACTAGAAGTGAAGCTGAGCCACCCAGCAACAGCGCACAGTAAGCAACACAGGGCACGGGAACATGCCACACAACCCCAACATCTGGAAAAAGCTGATTGAGGCACTGGCAGCTAGGAGAGGAGAGAGTCCCCCCAGATTTACCTCAAATTGCAGAGAAAATTTATAATCTGAATCTTTTGCCATATCCTTGATGTATCCATCAAAATCATCCAACTGGACAGGGCTTTAAAAGAAAAAACACACAGAAATGAAGAAAAAAATCCCCAACTTTTTTAGTGCATTTGATTTCTGTTTTCTCCCAGAGTACTATCAAGTCATGACTATGCATTTGCAACTGTTAATGCTAGAAAGCAGCAATAAAGACGAAAAAAAGTCTTGTAGTTCAGTACCACCAAACAGTGGCCATATTGCTTATTACCTGCATCACACCCTAATGGCACCAGGAAGAGAGGCTGAGAGACAGGTGCTGGTCCCTCTGGGTGAGCTCAGTGCTGCAGCTGATGGTGCTGATGATAGTAAGCACCCTGGTTTGGGGGGGGTTGGAGTTGTCCTACCCAAGGGAAACCACTGGTGTGAGGCTAAGGGGAAAGGCCCATTCACCTTTCCTATGGTTCCCCAGCCCCTGAACTGCTTTTGCAGTGGGTATGTCCCCAAGGAACAGGTGGCACTGTGACAGCAGAGATCCAGCATCCCATCACAGTCTCAGGACCATCCCACCAGCAACCTTCTGGCACCAGGGAGCTGCTGCTTTAGTTAAGTTGCCTCTTGTGCCACATAAAATGTTGTTTTCTGATATTTTCAGATCTGGCAGAGACACTTCTAAAACTCATCTGAGCTCTGCTCATGCAGAAAAATGGATTTCTTACTTAAGTTTTGGTATTTTTTTAAGAAAGCCCAGTAGGAAAAAAACCACAAACCACACTGAACCAACATTTTAGATGCCACTGCCTTGACTGCTTTCTCTGCTGGCTTTGAGAACTATACACATTTGTTATTACAGGTCAAATTATCCTTCCAGAGAGATGGTGGCTAAAAAAAAGTGGCATATAACTATACAAGACCATGCAGCACTTCAGCAGATATAAATTCATCTTGATTTAGCAACTCCCTCCCATCATTCTACACACTTTTTTCACCAGATGAGGGTCTATCTGGAAGTACAGGCACAGCCTCTGAACACGACAGAGAAAGAATTAGGCTGATGCTCTGAGTAACAAAACACAGGTAAAGAGCTTCCCTCCCTTGATTATCAAAGCTCTAATTTACAAGCTACTGAAGCATGTACGCAGTAATCTCTTCATTTACTTTGAGGCAATATGCCCAATGGAACCTGTCTTATCACCATTTAATTACTCCTGTTTACCTGTTAACATTAATGATCTAATGTTCTAGCAACAACCGTAATGAGAGCCTCACATCAAGAGGGGAATACCACTATTAACAAATGCATCCCAGTTTTTCACCATTTGTCATTTTTAACCGAGGATAAGCACTGTTGGAATCACTCAGGTGGATAATTGATCTTTTTGCTGATGACCGATTTTCTATCAATAAGGAGCTGCTTTACCACAACTGATCTATTGAGAAGAAGTGCTTTTGTACAACCATTGTTTGCTTTCTGCCTTCAGG
>JAAGNO010009057.1:0-48192 GCA_033439905.1 Ceryle rudis
TAAGACATTAATATATAAAGACAAAGGAAAGGGAGGGCGAAAGAAAGGGTGAGAAGAAAAAAAAAAAAGGGGGGGGGGGAAAGAAAGAAAGAAAAAGGCAAGGTTAGTAGCATCTGGGATTCAATAGTTTGGCATTGGTAAATCCCATATAACCTCAGAGAACACTCTGCATATACTTAAATCCATCCATCATTTTGCTGGCCATACTGTTTTAAAAATAGCAATCAGTAATCAAGCAGCCCTCTCATCCTTGGAGGAGCTATTCTGATGTTTTTCCAAGAATGGCAGCTATAATAGGACTCTTAACACTCCTCCATTCTTCTCCCTATATGCCTGTGGAATCACATTCATGCTACTAGGTTCGGGTAAAACAGATTCCCAGTTATTAGCTACTTGGTGCATAATGCTCTTTTTCATCTGCCAAGATTAAGCAACAGATATGTGACAGGTTAAACTCACTTCCATTTCTATGCTTCTTCTAGCAAATGGCTAGAAAATAAAGCACTCACAAGCCACTTAAAGTGTGACAGCACCATAAGATGGCATCATAGTGTGAAGAAACAGGGCTGTCAAGGTGTTCCATCCAGAGAGCAATTTGGGATTAGTGAAATAAAAAGGTGGTTTAAACCACGACAGCTCCACCTCCAGCAATTGATAAAATCTGGGATGTAACTCTTAGAAGGCTGACTCAAAATGTGTCACTCTTGAGCTGTCTTATATTGCATCCAGAATTTTTATTTTCCTGTAAAATGACAGCATGTGAAGATCTGATGAGTCGGATACCTTTGTATTGCAGAAGCCTGATAAAACAGTAAATACTCAAATACAAAGTTAAAGAGCAACTAATTATTAGTCCAGTTTGGCCAGCTGTCCCATTTCATTTTAGTTTTGTCAAAAAAAAAATACAGCATGAAGTTAAGATATATTTATTTCATAGGGAAAAGGAAAAAAAACCCAATTTTCAGCTCTATAAATATATTAAAAACAAAAAAACCCCCAAAAAACTAGTATCTCAGGTATGGATGATTGACATTGAAATAAATAAATAAACTAGACTGAGAGAAAAATGGTGGAAATTTGGTGAAGACCAGTAGTTCTGGAAGACACAGATAAAGATTTTATGTCATTTTGATTATTTACCTTGGATTTCATTTCCTGGCTCAAAGTTATCAAAAGATACAGCAATAATATATGGTGGTGCAGATGTCTGTGGTTCAGCTTCATAGTTTGGTAACAGAGAATCACAATCAATTGAGGTATTTGTCTGTGGAAAACCAAGTATTCCAGGCAAAAATATCCCACAGAACAAAAAAACAAAGCAGGAGTGTTTCCTCATCTGCGGAACAAAAAGACAAGAAAGTTTATAGTGACTTCTTTTTGGCAATGACCAATGTTTGACAAATATCTGCTTTTCTCTAGGGTAGGAAACAGAACATGACTAGAAAGCTGGGCTTTCATTGTATTAATGTATTTTTAAGAAATGAAAATGAAACACCTGTATACACTGGCAGAACAGTGCAATAAATGACACACATATTTCTATTTTATAATGTTGAATTATTAATGAAAATTTAAATTCTCTGGTTACATGCCAGCAATCCATTAACAGCTGTGCCTGCTGCATTACATCTTTGGACTAGAAAAGACTTTAAACAAACTTCCTCATTGTTGAACTGGCAGATTTAGCTCAGCTCATTCATTATTCAAGTACTAAGAGACAATCCTTGGTCTCTCAAACTCCTTTTTGTAGATAGTTATATCTATGACTAGCATGCTCTCTTAGTTTTTCAAAACACTTGTTTCCTGAAGTCCTAACAAAAGATCTCTGCAAAGTCCTTTGGAACTCCTAAACAAATTTAAAATACTAAATTTTTACCACATGCTTCCTATAGGTTAAGAACAAATTACACCTAGTACAGAAACTCACAAAAATAACTATGAGGCAGGACTGAAGTCTGGTCTTTCAGCATTGTCAGTGGAAAGAAAATGTACTTTCTTTATGAATCACGTGTTGTATTGACACTGACAGTAAGCTGTTTCCAAGAAAGAAAGGAAACGCTTCCCAGCAGTATTCTCAGGTGTTTAATACCAGATTTAATACCAGGCCTGTGTTCAAAGTCTAAACATTCAACCATGGCACCACATAATTTGTAAGGCTCTTACATCTTACAAATATCTCACTGTTCCAGTTACAAAAATGCTGATACAACTGTTAAATCACAAGTACTTAATAAAGCTATTTTTCATGCTGTCTGCTACAGGATTGCTTTGTGTGATGCAACAGGCTGTAATAGAAAACATGGAGATATTTGAAATTTTTTAAAGCATTTCAAACACAACGTATGAGATATGTTCAATTTGTATCACCTAGCTGTGTATCTTAAGTTGTGTACAAATGCCTAAATCCATTTTTTGTATGTACTAAGGAAGTAAGTAACAGAAGCATTAGAAGCAGGAGGTAAAACACCAAACACTTAACTCTGCACTTAAACAACTTTATTTAAAGTGCCACTGGGTCAACAGATAATGAAACACGTGACTGTGAAATGTTGAAAGATTTCCTATAGGAAGATGATGAAGGTTTACATGGAGTCAGAACCAGTAAGCTCAGGATTCAGGAAAGCTATATATGCAAATTGTCATGTCTTTAGAGCAGCTGAAACTATCCCTCTCAATAGTCTCAAGAAAACGTCACTTAAATGGGATCCTGGTAAGCATTCTGCTGTGGTATCAGTATGCTGGGTGTGGTTATCCAGTCTCTTGTGACGATTTTGACGTGGCCCACCTCTAATTAAATTTTAAACACAGCATGTGGGTGCTATTATATTAACAAATGTGGTAAACAGTGATTTAATATGAACCAGTCTATACGTTGTTGAAATCTTTGTCTGACTCATGGAGAGATGGAAAAAAATCCGTTTCTAATTAGGTGTTCTATTTCAAAGCTGTGAGTCCTTAGCAATAGTTCAGCTGGGATTAGAAAACTGTCTGGAGCTACACTCTGCCACAAAAGAAAACCAGTCTGAAACCTTCTTTCCTCTTTTTCTAGCTAGAAGAGAGCTGAAAACACAAGCATATCAAGTTGAAACACAGCTGAGCTGCCTTCTCTTCGGAGCAGCTCTTTGATTTAACAATTGAAGAGCTATCCTAAGAGTTTCATCATGCCATCCTTTCGAACTAGGTCTTCTTCGGAAGAAAGAGAGATTAGCAGTTTACCAAATTCTAAGTCCAGACTTGAGGCAGTAGCAGAAAATAATTTCCATGGATCGTGAGTTCCAGTACATATTCAATCCAATCACGCTGTAGTACAAATTTACGTTTTCTCCATGAAAAAACGTAAAGAAATTAAAAGTAAATATTTATAAAATAGAAGCTTAGGGAATTATGGAAAATAAATATTATTTGCAAGATTCTGATTGGATATAATTATGAAAAATTAACTGTATCCTCAGTTCCTTCATCTGATGGAAAAATACTTTTTTTTATGACAGACACAATCCCTTCTTCCTATAAGCCTATATGGCTCTCATCTTTGCCGTACCAGAGCTGCTATCTTAAGAATCCTCTTCCACATTTAGTCTAGTACAACTTCAGGCCAACAATTAAATCCCTGGGTGCTAGTTAGTTGGCTACTGCATTCAAAGTCTAGTGGAGTAGGGAAGAGACACTTTGGTGGTTTGCTTCTCCAGAGCCTTAGGCAAACTTCTGAGTAGAGACAAAAGTTGTTTTAAAAGCCTTTAAATACAGAGCATTTAATTAATTTGATAAATACTTTTCTGTAATCTGAAAAACACAGTCCTGGCAAATCCAGTCCAATCCTGCCAACTCAGTCCTATACCCCTTTCTAATCTCATTCTTTATGAGTTTTGTTCTCCTTTCTTTTCTCCTCCTAGATGCTCTTGATGAGCAACAGACTTGCTCTTCAGCCTTTGAGAATAAATATCATCAGTTAGTGTGCACCCAGTCCACCACATCCCCACCAACACACCTTATCGACCAAGTGCTGATGCGTGGGCATCCTCCGGTCCCTCTGTGGTCAGTGTGGAAGAGCTGCAGCCGGGCAGTGCTGGTGCCCCAGCAAGATGAGAGAGAGGAGGCGGCAGGCTCGGCCAATCCGCGGCGAGGCGGGGAGCCAGCGTGGCCAATCAGGGCCACCCCTGCGTCTGCTGTGGAAATTAGGACACCGCAGGTGGGACTCTCCTGCCCAGATGAGGCGGTGACAACACACACTCCTCACGGGTGAATCATGCCCCCTCTGACCTTTAACTAGGCATCCGAGATAGGTAAGGCTTCTGCAGGTTGATAGCCTAAATTAGTATGTCAACTAAAATCTACAGAATTATGCTACACAAAAGATTTACCGATATTTCACGAGCAGTTCCTGGTAGAATATTCTACACTACTCCATTTAATTTGACCTCAGAGTATTCTGTTGCTAGTTTTTCAGATTTATACTGCTTTCTTACAGTTGGAAAACCTGTGGAAACTTCTAATCACTGTAATACTGCCAAATATTTTCTCAGAGGAGAGTTAATGAAGGTGGTTTATCTCATGTGCCTTGTGGAAAAGATCTGAAGTCATCTGACCTGCATTAAAAAGGAAACTTTTTTTTTCACAAGGTCTCTGCTGATGATTGGAAGAAGTCCCAAGGCTGAAATATATAGGATAGAATATTTCAGTTGGAAGGGACCTACAATCATCTATCTAGTCCAACTGCTGACCAATTCAAGGCTGATCAAAAGTTAAAGCATCTTATTAAGGGCACCGTTCAAATGCCTCTTAAACACTAACATGCTTGGAGCATCGGCCACCTCTCTAGGAAGCTTGTTCCAGTGTTTGATGACCCTCTCAGTAAACAAATGCTTCCTAATGTCCAGTCTATACCTCCTCTGGTGCAGCTTTGAACCATTCCCATGCATCCTATTGCTGGATACCAGACAGAAGGGATTGTCACCTCCCTCTCCACTTCCCCTCCTCAGGAAGTTGCAGAGAGCAATGAGGTCACCCCTTGGTCTCCTTTTCTCCAACACAGACAAACACAGACTCCTTAGCTGTTCCTCAAAGAACGTTCCTTCCAGTCCTTTCACCAGTTTTGTTGCCCTCATCTGGACACGTTCAAGGACCTTAATAATATGACAGGCATTTCTTTTTAACCAGGGAGTACCAGGAAATCCATGAAACAAAGACTGTTCACAAGAAACTTCAACTTCTTGATGTTTGTGCATTTAAAGGGCATTCAGAATTCAAAATGCTGATAGCACTTCAAGAATATTATCTATTTTTAAGATATAGGGTATTTACTTAACTGTATTCTCCTCCGGTTAATATTTAATGAGTATCATTTTATTTACATTATTCCATTATGAAATACATGACTTCCTATCTGCTACTATCCACTGGGGAAGAGATCATAATCTTCCTTCTCTTACTGTACCACCAGTTGTAAACCATTGATACCGATGTTATAAATAGCAAATAAAATGCATGCTACACACCACAAATGCAATAACATACTGGCAACACCTTCAAATAAACGACACAGTAAACGTCAACTGATCACACTTAGAAACACATAAACAAACAGATGGCATCTTACAAATGCGTATTTGCAAGATCTCCTTCACTACCAGCTAGGAGCTACTGAGAAGTAACCAGAGGGATCAGAACTATTACTCCAGGCTACTCTGAGCAGCAATGAATACTCCATGAATATTTGATTCGACAGGTAGATATATAAATGTCAGGCAATGAATTGCTTTAATCTGGGTAATATTATGGTTATAAAGAAGCATAGATAAGCAACATGCTTACGTTGTCTGCAACACTAATAAAATACTTTACTGAATAAGCTGTTAAAGACTCGGACCATTAGTTTACAATGTGAAAGTTGTAAAGCTGCTGTCCCAGTTCTTGACAACATATTGCTTGCAGTTTATTGCAGAGGATTGGGATTCCAGTGAATCGAACATAGGACATTGATTCACTATTAATTTACCTGTACTCCAGAACTGCTAGTTTAAATAAAATTGTTTTCAGGTCCCCATACTTGAAAGGAAAGTTCTGAGATCGTAAATTAAATACGGACTGAACTAGTGGTGAATTCCTGACACTGTTGAAACCATGATTACAAAGTTTGCTACGTACTGAAACTACCGTGTAAGCGCAGATCAGCTCTCCACCATATGTACATGGACTTCTCTGGTGCTTGGAATGCCTTCAATATATACATAAATAAAAAGGTAAAAGATGTGAAGGTTATTCTCCTCAAGGTCTGATATCTTTATCAAATTTCTTTGATGTTTCCAGTACACAGTATTGATATACCACTGAGTCTTGGACCTTGCTTG
Source organism: Ceryle rudis (assembly GCA_033439905.1). Taxonomy (NCBI): domain Eukaryota; kingdom Metazoa; phylum Chordata; class Aves; order Coraciiformes; family Cerylidae; genus Ceryle; species Ceryle rudis. The sequence goes on from JAAGNO010009057.1 coordinate 6,348, forward strand.
GATACCTCAGGTGTTCTGGGAGACACTGAAGGATAAAACAGTAACCACGTAAAAATAATTTCAGAGAAAATTTGCATAAGAAGTGGTCATACGGATATGAACAGGTGAGTTTATAGCCATATGCATCTTTTGTTGAGTGCTACACTCTATGAAACAATAAATGTGAGTGGGAAGGGAGAGAAAGAAAGTTTATTTATTCCAAACACTATTTTCCATAATTCTGACAAATAAAACAATTATTACTGAACAGCCTTGACTCCTCTTCAATGCTATCTGCCTTCCCAAGCTCTCCCAGTCTTGTTCTTTGTTTCCTCCTTGCTCAAAGAGGGAAGGCTAAGAAAAATTCCTAAAAATGTTAAAAATAAAATTTGCTTTGACAATCACAACAATTTCTGTAATATGCTACATTTAATCTCCAAATGAAAGTGGCTTGCTCAGTGTCCAGTATTAGTGCTGTTAAGAGGATGTCATCATTGCTGCAATCCTCCAGCATACTTCTGAAACTTGAAAGTATTCAGCTGAAGTTGTTTTGAAACGCAATCCAGTCTAAATTTAGTGAGGAGGATTCTTAGTGGGTTCTGTGAATTGTATCATAAGTATTATATGAAGAGATATATTTATTTACTTTTCCTTCAAAACCAGTATTTCTTCTGCTTTATACTACTGTGTCAATATTTTTATCCTGTTTCCAAGGCCTTTAAGTATTGCCACGTTTTTTATTTATAAGGGAACATTATACTTTCTACATTCAGTAGTTATATTTTCTTCTTAAAAATACACCAAGATATAATACAGTAGAATTACTGCTCAAAATAGCTCTTGCTATAACTAAGTATAGTGTTGTTCTTCAGAAAAATAATATCACATTAAAATAATACATTGTATGAGCCAATTAAAATTCACATGGTATATTTTCACCTCTTAAGGAAAAACAGTAAATGTACTCTGGATAAACATGTAACTACCTGATAATTCAGCAAACCAGGAATTTATTAATTTTTTCTAGAAAAAAAAAGATTAAAGAAATATCCTTTCTTACATATTAAAAAATTTCAACTCCTTTTTGTCTTTAACTTCTTGTCTTTGCTCATGTTGGTGCTTTTCTTGTCTGATTTACACCATGCGAACATTAGTGTAATGTCTGGTACTCTATAAATAACTATAATGGTCCACGCTCCAAAGGTCCTTGTTAGGTGATGTCACTGGGAGCCTTACATGAGAATCAGTGAGCACAAAGGAAGGTTTGACGTGACTACAAGAGAGCAGAAAGGGAGTAATCAAATGGATTACTTCTATTAAACTTTTTTTTGCCACAGTAGAGATGCGGGTGAAAAAGACTGTGCATGGCTTGTCAATGCCACACTTACGTGCAGGAGAAACGCCTGACATGAACAGTACATACAACAGCAATGACATAGGAACATTGCATCATCTTATCTTGTGCATTGTGCAAGCTAACAAATAGTATTGCCCTATGTGCTTTAAAGGTTAGTGCTCGGGTGTGGCTGCAAACATGCAACGCTTCATATAAGCACAGTGACTACCATCTGCTAGTGATTTACTAGACTCTATCTTCAGATTTAAGTAAATGTAAACACCTGTTCATGGAACAGAAGACATTATAGAAGAGGGGTTGCACTGCTGAGATATGCAGTTCCAAAAAAACCCCAGTAAAACAAAACAAAAACTGGAGCCTTATTAACATTCAGAATGAATTGTTTTCACAGTTTCTGAGAAGCTGAATGGTTTCTCTTACATATCACCTACTGGTATTACTGAAAAAATTTTCTTCATATGTTCTTTGTATCTATGGATCTAGAATACTTCAAGCATAGTTGAAATATGTTTACAGTCTATTTGTAAGCCCCTGTGGCCTAGAGGATTCACCTGCATAGTGGAGTTAGTGCAATGCTTATATATGCATGTGTGGTCCACTCATGAGTGAGCTGCTCGGGTTCGGTACTGTGATTTCAGCTTTAGAGCTTTTAGTAATCTGCTGACAGTACGTGGTCAAAAATACCATAGCTACATGACTCAAAACAGTGGTATAAGCTCACTTTGCTGATGCATTCTCATTCACTCAAAAATTTTGACTGCTTAGGCCAATAGAGTTTTGGCTAATTTGAGAGAAATGTTGTTGCATGTCCAGAACGGATACTCATGAAATCTGCACTAGTATGAGATGAGACGATGCAGAGGTCTGGTATTAATAAGCGTAGAACTGAAGCTTGTAAGAGTTTCTTTCAAACTCCTAGGCCAAGAGGGAGATGTTCACACTAGTGGATGTTCCTTTGGACTTCAAAATCAACTAAATGCTTGTGATGCACTTTGAAACTAAAACTAAAGGAAGTTTATTGCTTATCTTCATGTTAATCTGTACAAGACCTTCTTAGGTAAGAGGGTGGGGTGTCTCAGGTTCATCATTTATGGAAGCCAAAAAGCAGCCATCATAGAAAGAGGCATACTTTTTTGATAAGTAGAGTGGTTGTCTAATTTTGCCTAACAACACGTGCACAGTTACTTGAATAGAAGAATATAAAGGAAGAAGACGCAAAAGGGAAAGTATGATGGGCTCACGTGGTGTCTGATAATATAAGATTCCCAAGCAATAGCCAGTTAACAATATTTTTTCCAGGACGTGATCAACAAGGTGTTTGATATTGTACAGGTTTCCAGCCATAAATAATAACACTTCTACTGCATCTTTTCTATTTGTCTTTGAACACGTCTTGCAAACAGTAATGAAGTAATCCCCACAGCTTCTCATGAGGCAGGGAAGTATTATTATTTGTAGCTAATTCTGCAGATGAGGAAGCCGAGTCACAGAGAGATTAAGTGACTCGGCCAGGGTCATATAGAAAGTCTGCTTTCTGGTATGCGTCAGTCCTTGTCAGCACTCAGTGACACTCCCTGAAAAGTTCACTCAACCCCTTTCTCTGCGTAGGCCAGCACCTTTAAGATTTCATAAGTATCATCTTCCACCCTAACCCTGACTGAAAGAAGAAACTTCATCAGCCCGGGTGAGAGCCAGGATGAGCACAGTTCCCAGTTAATGGATTTCCTCCTGTTTCATTTAGGACTCCTGATTCAGCCACTGCCAAGTCAAGAAGCCCAAGAATGAACCAGTGTGTTCAAGACTCAGGACCAGATTAACAGCTGTTTCTTTTATGCTGGTCACTCTGGATTTCTCATGCTGCATCAAACTGCTGAAATCCTCCTTCCCCTCCCTCACCATCTTCAATTCAGGTCTAGGATTCTGGCAGTCTATAACCTGTCTCTACTTAAAAGTAATCCTATACCAATCATTTCCTCCAGTATATTAGTAGAAAAGAATTAGAGCGGCTCTCTTTTTTTTTTTTCTTTACTGATTCAGTAATCCATTTTTAAAGTTTACACATTAGTAGTGCTGCTCCAAAACCAGCAGTACCTTTTCTCTGGGGACAGAAAGAGTCTTTTGTAAACAGAAGAATGGTCATGAGAGATGGAGAAGCTGCCACCTATTCCTTCCTCTGTCACACATTTCCTGTGTGACTTTGGCAAGTCATTAATCTCTATATGCCTCATCTAGAAAATGAGATAATGATATTTAACTATTTCATTGGGAGGTTTAATGGTTGTGAAATGTGCTGAGCTCCTTGGATGGAAAGAAGCTGCTGTCAGAGTAAACAGTAATAGCATGATTATGTTTGGTGGGAAGGTTTTAGGAGAGTCACTTTGTAACATCAATATCACAATTCTACATTATACAGACAAGCCTGGCTAATCATATGAGTCACTTACTGAGAAATTTGTGTTCTGCTTGACTTGTGGTACCTATGCATATTGACTGGACCCCAAAGTCAAGATAAATTATTAACACTCTGTAAATCTGTGGAAAGAGATACCGTCTTTGGAGAACAACACATCATTTCTCTAGCCTTAGAATCTAAGTGCAAGCATCAGCCTACAAAAGGTTTAGGGCTTTGAAATCTGCTACAGACCAGTACATCCCACCATATGACAGACCAGAGTCATAGACAGGAGCACAGATATTAGTTCCTTTTTGATTTCCCCTCTGATATGCCAGAAAACAATGGGTTTTGAACTAATGTATTTGGCATTCACATACCATTTGATGGAAATGCAGCTACAGATTATGAACACATTTATATACACTATTTGTAAATGGCTAATACCCCTCTACTGATACCTTAAAAAATGCTTGATAATCATAGCCTTGACTACAGGAAAGAACAAGCCACCTTTTTACTTGAAAAAAGAACTTAATCAAACATTCACTTTCACCAAATGCATGTTACTAAATAACAAGGAATTAGAACAGCATTATGTAATAGAGGAAAGAGTACGTAAGAGACAGAAAAGGCTATTCTTGTATCACCCTCTAGAGAACATATTCCAAAGGCAAGGCAAGGCTTTCATGGGATTACCTTCTTTTCATTAGGAATGTTATTACAAGCATAGCAGAAATACTGGTCATATCTCAGCCATTCAATCCACAACACTTTAGAAAGTTCACTGAATTTTCTCTAGGAAATGTTATCTGTCCATAGCAGATCCATATCTCTGAAAAATATGAGATCTTGAGATAAACTTGAAGTTCACATATTGTTGTGTCAAGCACAAGGCAACTAGCTAGTTAACCAATTTTCACAATTTCATTACACCATTTTGCAACCTCTCCGTGGCAATAGAGCTGAATAAGGATCCTCTCACACCTAAGTCACATTTCACGATTTCATATCTTTCAGTTACGAGATTCCACAACATCACACTGATGCCTATTGAACTGCTGTACTGTTGGAAAGGGAGTGCTTCTGAGCAGAGCCAAAAGACAACATTTAAACAAATTTGTAGGTAGATGCCCTTTTCAGTTCCACCACCAAATGACTTGATTCATGCTAACCCAAGTAAAACACGTTATGATATATAACTGGAGAGAACTCATATAGTGGGTCAAAAGGTTAAAACATTCATTCTGCAGCCAGCCCTTGGGAAACACACATAATTAGGTGAAGTCCCCAAAAGAAGAAAAATTTATCATTTACTACTGCAATTTTCAAAAAACTCAAATCACAAATGAGTGTTGAAACAGGAATTTGTAACACAGGACCAGGGTGTCTGTTGCTGCTTGGCAGTATCCAAATAATGCAGATTCTGATAGTAATGGAAATTCTATTAGTAATCTACTGAGTAGATTGCAGATTATTATTTCTTATATTAAGGTTACAAAGTAGATGTAGTAATATGTGAATGGACCGCTCCTCTTACTGTTTTCTGCCTGTTTCTGTGCTCTGGTAAGCTTTTGTGACAAGAATCGTTTTAATATATGTCCTCTAAAGCGTTCAATACAGGCCCTTGCAGGACAAACCACAGCAGATATACTACAGTAGACAGCATTAAACTTCTGAAAACTCTTGGATTAACTTTGCTCCAAATTTGAAATTTTGGAGAATGATTCACCTGTTTTGTGGATTGCTGAAAAATAAAGTTACTGTGACAAGACTACCCACCACCTAAAACTGATCATCCACTAATGTTGGGCATACTCCAGTATGTGTTTATGCCATAGAATCTGTGGTTTAAAATGAAATCAGGGCATGTAAGTTCCAAGTATCTGCTTTCACCAAAAGGAATGCAGTAACTACACTGTATAAGCTGACATCACTGACAGGTCTGTACAAACCTGCACTTGCTTATAACAACACAGAGATTTACAACTGAGAATAAGCCCTACTTTTAGCTCAGAAGGCAGTGTCTGCCAGCAGGACCTGACACAGTGGAGAAAACTGTAAGCTTGGCATGACTACAATAGGCATTAAAAGATGTACAGCTAGAAGTGGATAAACTGGAATGGGCAAGGCCGAGAGTATTAAAATTTGGCCTATTTCTTCTACTGAAATGCTCACTGAAGAACTGCACAGGGACAAGGTTCTGTACAGTTGGTTTCTAAAAAAACAGTGAAAATTACTCTTCAAAAAAAGTGTTAGGAAGAAGAATGTGTATGACCAGTTCATGTAAATTAGGAATTAAGAAAATATAGAAAAATGTGAAGAGACATTTATAATACTCAAGGAAGAAGATATAGATTACTTACTTTACCTGAATCTTGCTCTTGATATGTATTTGGTTATATGGGTGGAAAAATGGATATAATATTGTATAACATGCCCAGCTCATTCTCAGACTTCCCAGATGATTCTCTTTCTATCTGATTTGAACTGTGTGAAATTATGAAGGACATACCATACCATGCAGCTGTGGAAATTACTGTGCCAAGACTGTGGAGCTCTTAAATTGCACAGACTGTTGTGCCTTGCTAAGAAGGTAGTAACGTGTAACGGTTGAAATGAGAGATATGAGAAAATAAAAGGGAAGAAAGGGAGCCAGAGAATGGAATCCTCCACTGGACTGAGTCCCTGAAGTAAGAATTGAAACCACTATGGAATTTCCAGTTTAATGTTTTCAAAGCTTCAGGTCAGAGTGACCCTAAAGGAGCTGTAAAGGGCCGAGAAGAATACCACTACCATCAAATGCAGCTCTTTCCCATTAGGTTTTTGATAAGAGCAATAAGAGGTCTTTGAAAGTCATAAGCTTTCTGTTTTCTCCCCATATAAACCCCCCCATACAGAAAGTTACAAGAGCAAGTCATAAATAACAAAAAAATGATCGATATCCTAGGTACCCTCTGAATGAAATCTGCTCCTTTTTCCTGAATCAGCATGAAATGTTTAATGGGTAACTATAGAAAATTTATCATTTCAGAGCATAAAAATTAACTTTCATTACAATTCCTATTTTAATGTATGTTGTTAATGTGTTTAGAGTAGAAAAACTAACTTTCTTTATAATTCACATATATAATAAACCTCAAATTGTAATGTTTATGTGGTTAGCTGCAAGGTACCTGAAGTTTTATACATCTGTAATTTATGCTTTGAAAGTGTTAAAATGCCTTTTAATTGTAGAGGGTGCAACCCAACGTTCAAGGGCTTATACTGACCTGCGTGGTGATGACTTAGAGCCCTAAAGAACAAGGATGTCCCTTTATTTATTATGCTGCTAGCTGAGACACATAACAAAATTCTCTGACCTCTTGGATTAATGGTAAACTTGATTCTCATTCCCTCACTACAGAAACACAAGTTAGTAAGTATATACCTGTTCCTCATTGTGTTGATGAAGTGGAAAGCAGAAAAAAAACCCAAAAAGAATATCTGGGAAAATTCATTTGGAGGCATCCAACTGATAGGAATTTCCCCAAATAAAAATAAAATAACATTTAAAAAAATAAAAATCCAATTTTTATTTGAGCAACACTCAACTACTGTATTGTCAATTCTTGTGATTCAATAATTAATTTTTTTAGGGTCAAAAGAAAAGTGATTACATAAAAACATCGGCTTCCCTTTTTCACTCTAGTTATGCATAGAACAACTGAAAGCATAATCTGTATTTTAAATACTGAGAACAGTGATTATTCAAACCTTTGTATGGTTGCATTTGTAATACTAGATGTAATTTCAGTGCTTTTGCTTTTCTAGCTAAAGGAGAGACTCTCCTGCTGTAGAACTCCCTCACACAAAAAATGAGATTGGACCAAAATGTAATTACTCCCTTGGCTTTGGTTTAGGATGTGAGCCATGATACAGCTATTCACCTGCACTGCTGCTTGTGGAAATGACAAACTGGACTTCTTGTAAGTGGTTGAGAGAGACCTTTCATACCATTAAATAAAAATTTCTTAGAGCTGCTAGTATATTTAAGAAATGCTAATAATATTAAATTAGAACAGTATTTTCCACTTTCCTCTAAACCAGGAAGTATATGTTCGAATGTCTTCAAGATAGAAACTTACAATAGAGAGGTTCTTATTTTAATCAGAGCCTTTTTGACCCTCTTCTTGTATATCAGAAAACTTGTGAAATAAAGCTTTTTGAACTTGTGGGTAATACAAGACGTAGATACTGTATGCAGGCTGCAGCATTGCTAACCTAGACATTTTTCACTACAGTGAAAAGTTTGGATCAGGCAGGGTGCAATCGTGAGTTTTTTATTGCAACATGGGAACAGGTTTAATCCTCACAGTCCTAAAGAAATACCGGTCCAGTATGACTCTGAATTTTTATCTAAGCAAACACAAATGGTGGATAACAACTGAGATAGTCTCCAAAATCAGGAAAAGAGCAAGAAGATGGGAGGCAGACGAAAATCACATTGTGTAAGTCTCAGCCTCTGGTATTTATAACCACAGAAACCCAGAAACTAAAACGGAAAGTGTAGCATTGGCGGCACTCTGATTCCAACTAGCCACAGCTACTATTTTGAGGCAGAATATAGAAAGAGGAGGGAGGGATTTGTGAGGGAGCTGAGGGAGTGCTCTGTGTTTCACCATATCCTGTTTTGAACAGTTTCGTTAGGCTTACCCTACAATTACCTTTAGGAACAGATCTTGCAGCATCATAAGGATATCTACGCTTTTCTCACTCTGTGCTCCAGAAGCTTACATGGAACTGATGATAATTCTAGACCATAAACTTTTTCCAAGCTCATCAGCAGTCAATTAATCAGATTATTTGATGCATTCTAAAGTTCTAGGTGATAGCATTAGTCTTGAACTGGACTGTTAGGGAGTTGATAACACACCTTAGTAACCTGAATTACTTGCTAATTAATGACCTATGACCTATAGATATTATTCCAAATCTTATAGTGAGGAAAAAAAAGAAAATCTTTCAAGAAATTGTTTGTCATACAGAAGTCCAGTGGGTCCTACAGAACAGAAGTGCTAATAAAGAATGAAAATTAAAAGCATAGCGTATACTATAAGAGGGCCTAATGTAATTCTTATTAAGAAAACTAAACCTCATAAACTTTGTAGAGCACATTCAGTATACTGGAAATATATATATCAGATTTATAAGTACAAAATGTACAGCTATATTTTTTCTTAAGAAAACTGTTTCTAAAAAATCATAAAAGGTTGAAGTGAACATGAGACTAAATGGCTTATTAACTGAGGTGAAGTTTTAAGTAGTTGTTTCTTTCTGATACTGCATAAAACCAGGTTCCTAAAAATGAAACTTGGGAACCAGTAACAGCAATGCCACTGATAGTACCAGCAATGGCAATTATCCCCCCCCAGTTGCAAGCGTATCATCATAATGATTCCTAGTGCTATGAAAATAGGAGGGTGTCTACTTCAATCTGTCTGCTAATCTGGATGAAGGACCCTTCTTTGCTCAGAAAGAATGGGAGAGGAGAGGTTTGGATACACTCATATATGCAAAGAAGACTTTATTTATATGGCCTGGAAAACAAGAGATAAGGTGTGACAGGCTTGAGCAATGCCTATTATCATTTCTGCAGATTGCTTGCCAAACTGAAATCAGTCCTGTGATAATTCTTTCCAAGGGCTTGATTGGGTGGCATTGCATCATAACTCCATCTTCAGCTTTATATCTAAACTACTTTTGCAGTTCCAAAAGTGGCTTCATCTCAAAGCATTTGACAGCTGTACAATACCAAGAAACGTACTTTAAGAAAATGATCAGGAAGAACACAAATGACGCAGGAAGAGGCAGATGGCACCGATCAGCGGCATGGCACGTGATACGCGTATTCTGTGCTTATAAATCATGAGAGGTCTGATGCGTACCAATATCTGAACATGGTTAGACTGGTAACTGAAAATAACAATAATTGTTCCATCTCCATTTACTCATCTCTTTTCTGAAGCAGCAGAAGTGAAAACTTGCTGGGTTGCTCAACTAATTTATATGGATGAAGATTTCCCAATGACTTGGAACTAGAGCTATTTCTTGGATGTGAGCTACTTTCACATTTTAGACATGAGTACATCTTAGAATAGCTAAGATTTTTTGTTGCTGAGAGTCAATAATTTCCTTGTATCCTCAGTTTGTGAGCTACTGCTAGACCACAACAGAAAATTATTATATAAGAAATCATATACTAACACTGATTTGACATATTTTAAAAAGCAATGTATAAATTGGTCAGTCAGGAAATACAATTTCTATCTGTATCTTCACCAGGCTTTCATAATCCAAACAAAACTCAAATCTACAGACTTTTTATTTGGAGTAATTACTGTTGGGTTACTTCTATAAAGTTTTGTTGTTCATAAGTATGTATAAGATTACTGGACCTGAATGCACATTTGTAAAAATAACCATCTAAATGATCACTTGTATGACAGTGCAAATCTTGTCATACAAATGCAGAAACTGGAACCACAGAGGAAAATGTAACTGAAGAAAATGTTTTTGTTATGGCCGCCCTTTCAGCGAGGCATTCCATTCTCATCACAGTAACAATGTCTTTTTAGAAAAAAAAGAGAAACAAAGTAACAGTTACAACAGAGTAGTCCAAGAAAGACAGCATCCAGGAAAGGTCTGCTCGTACATTAGAGATTTTGGAAACAATGCTATCATTGTAACTGGTTCCTTTTGATAAATTAGTTATGCTAGCTTCATTGTTTTAACATAAACAATCTCCAGCAGAATGTTTAGCCTTGTAAATCGAGGAGATTTGTAAAGGTGTCTTCTGAAAGCATCAGTAGCTTAATTTGAGCATAATTAAATAAGATTTCAGTGAAAAGCTATTGATAACTGCAGTAGAATGTGAATGTCATCACCTAAAAAGACACTCCTTTTATCTCCTGCCCTGAGATGTCCTGAAGAAGTTGAAGAATTCACTTGAAAATTGAAAAAAACTCCCTTATGATCTATTCTGCCCGCCTTGAATTGGATGAAGGAAATATGTTTTGTAAATTCAACTGTAGATTAAAAAGTTAAAATACTAAAGATTGAGCAAAAACATTTTGAAAAAATTTTGTCTGACAAACCCAACAAATGTGTCACCGTCAGGTGATACTTCTGACAAAAATTTAATGAGAAGATTTTAATGATGCAAGATAGAATCTGAGCATGTGAACTGTAATCAGGAAGATAGACAACTGATGAGGACAGCTGGATCTCAGACCCAGGCACTCCTCCTGAATCTAAGCAAAGTCTGGCTCCACCTATATTAATACTATAGTTCAGACCAGGACTACACTTTCACATCACTCCTGAAGCACTTGTATTCTTTAGCAAAATCTATCTTATTCATCCTTTTTCAAGGTCCTTCACAGCTCTCATTCTAGTGCATCTGGCCTTGGCAATAACTATACTGTCCCCCATTCTGCCTGATCCACTAGGTCCTTATTTATGTTGAGTCACCACCTCTCACTAACTGTTCACTCCTCTTTCTTTAAGAAATAGCAGTCATACTGTATTGATAAGGAATCTTTTAAGTGTAAGTTAAATGAATTTTTGGTCATAATCTATTTTCCCTTTTTTTGGAAGTGTAATTGACTTTTCAGATATCTTAGAGTTTGGAAGTTGCTTCATTCATTGATCTAAAATAGCTTGACTTTGGTGACTTAGAGTGAAAGATTTCCCTCCTGTTTCTTTGCAGAAGGCTACTGATGAGCTACAGTGAGTGGGCAACCCAGAAATCCTGCATGTATCTATTGGGCTAAATTCCTAGTAGACTGACTAATTTAAAGAGGTTTTCATTTCACTGATTAATGAATTACCATTTTCAAGAACTTAGATTATTTAAATTTGTAAAAATAAAGAGATACCTTTTAAATAAAAATGATGTTTGTAATGAGAGGCAGTAAGCTTACTGGAGCAAGGGTTATGACTGCTTGTATCATCTTAACACAAGAACACCTTCTCGGGGCTTCTAGATATTGCCTTAATATAAATATATTAATATCCCAACAGGGACTTGGAAGGTAGAAGAGAAACCCACAAAGACATGTTTATCTATGGCCTTTCTCAGTAGAATCAGTTGATCTTTATTGTTTAATATTCAGCCGTCTCCTCCAAATGTGCCAGGTCTGGGATGTGTGTCTTGGCACTCAGGACTTGTCAGTCAATCAGAGTGTTTCAAAGGTATTTCCTGACTGTTTCCTAAGTCCTTCCTTTCACTCTGCATAGCAGTGAGAAGTCAGCTCATGTGTCTTCATGATGCTATGTCACCAGGGTTGCACTGAGTTTTCCCTTTCAAAGGCAGAAGCAGGTGAAGTCCCACTCCTTCAGCAGCCAACACCATAAGGAATGCTCAAGTAACAATCCTGTTCAGTATTCTTAATATTTTTTTCATGGTGAATTTGAAATCTACTATAATAAAAAACAAAAAAAAAAAAACACCTTAAAAAAACCTTCTGTAAATAGTCTCAGTTCTCCAGAGCTGGAGCAGCATCTTCCATTTTGTTTTAAAATATTACACATGTGTGGAATCATATCTGAAATACATAAAAGGGCAGAATTTCAGGCACATCTGTACTCAGCAGCCAGCAACTGTTTGATTGGAATATAGTCTGTTAATGCTTACCAACATCTTCCCCAGAACATCCACTAATTCATCCTCAAAACAAAAGCATCTGGCTTCTGTTTGCTATTCCATTGCATGCAATGGACGGAAGCGCAGCAATGGATAAAGCCTCAGAACAGCTAATTTATCATAGTTGCTTTGGTAGTGCAAGTAGCTAAAGAGCCTGATTTGCAAAGACTGCTCATTACAGATAGCATAGTATCAGAAAAAGGACCTAGAGACTGAAGATAAAACATTTCTACTGAGGCCTTTTAACCATTCCTTTTTGACCTTTTTTTTTTTCTTTCCCCTTCACTCTCAATCACTTTCCTACAACGTCACCAACTCCTCCATCAGACAGAGCATGTTTGTTGTGATGTGGCTTATACCAGCTTCCTGCCTTGCAAAGTCAGTTTATAAACCTTCATGTCCTTCTGGCAAAACTTTCAGTCCTGAGGCTTGATTAACAAACTAGGCCCTGAAACATCCTAAATTCTCCATCCCTTAGACTAAGCCAGAGATGATGTAAGTTTTATTAGGCTACAGAATCTTTGTTTTCTCAATTACTTGGCTGGCAGGTAATTTGGTCTCCTATATAGTGTTCAAGGTATGGCAAAATTAAGTGATGTATCAACAATGACGTGATTTCCTAGATGAAGTAGTAACATGAGAACACACACAACTAATGTTTTGTGGAGGAGGACCTGTTTTGGAGGATGGTGGGCATGGAATATTCAAAGAAGTGCAATTCCTATCATTGTTTCATTTGATGTAACCCTGGGTATAAGGAGCAGACCCAAGCATAGAAGAAAATGCAGAAATGAACTGAAGACAGCAAAGCAACAAAGAGCTCCAGACAGGTGAGGGAAAGAACCTGCTTACAGCACAGCATGACTCGTAGGGTACCATTCTGTGAAGTGGAAGAAAGGAATCCCTGGTGCGTATGCAAGCCATTCAGTTCACAAGACAGGTGAAATGCGTGTGCTCTATACATTGGATAAGTACAGCTGCCCTCAAGATAACACATTTCTCTGAAATAAATAAACCACTTCACACCAGTAGTATTCCCTTATATATATGAGTAATGAAAATGCTTTGAATTCAGTTTACTTAATTAGAAAAAACTAGCTAGTTAACTGAGGCAAAGATCATGTGTTTTTGAAGTGGTCACTCTTGTCCTTCCATTTAATTGTCCCCTTGTCTCTTGCTGTAATTCATGATGTTAAGCCTAAATGTAAGATTATCACGTTTTGGAGGCAGAGACCAAGTATTATGTCTTTGAAGCACAATGAAACCTAATTAGGTATAATCAATAATAATTACAGTTATGCAATGGAAAATAGGAAGGTGAGGAAAAGGAAATGGCTGAGATCATAATAATTACTTTGTATTAGGACTGACAGAGAAAACTAGTGTCAGAAACTGGCCACCTGAGGAAACAGATAACTACTTATCTGGGTTTTCCCTAGAGTTGAAATAGCTAAGTTAAAGTGTACTAAACATGACTTACAACTTCAACAAGCTGTGAAAATGAAGCTCTACTTTCTTTCTACTTGAGGTGCATGTGTCTCTGATGGTTTTGCTGTGGTAACCTCTTTGGAATGCAGCAATTACCACCTATGTGGCAAATTGGAAGTATTACATTCCTCTGCTAGTAATCCACTCCTCCATTTAGCCAGGGGACAGGGAGGAGAAGGAGTTGACTCTAATGGAAGGAACAGTCAGAGCCAGAGAGCATTCTACTGGAAAGGCAAAGAAGCGTTAGGCGTTAACCTCACAAGGTAAGATTTAAAAGCCCTCCACATGGAGCCCTGCATACCTATGAAATACAAGACAATTTGGACAAAAATGAAAATTCAGCTCTGTGACATTTGTGATCCAATGCTTTATGATCCTACTGACCATTGAACTCTGGTATTCCCAGACATGCTGCTCAATACTACCTTGCTAACACAAGGTTGGCTGGCTTTTTTTTTTTTTTTTTCATTTTCTGACAGGCTCACGGTCAAATGCCACACCCCCAAAGGATTATTTCATACTATAACTAATTTTTTTTGCTTTTCAGTCCAAGAAGTTACACTGCAACTATGTATACATATATACATATGTAAATAAACACATAAATACTGGCATGTATCAGTATAATGCTAGCATTTTAGGATTCAAGTTTTACAAGCAAAATAATGTTTTATCTTCCAGATAGTTGTGGATAAAAGGCAGAGTTTTAGAATGGGTATATGAAGGAAGAGAAAATAATGCTGCACAGACATAAGCTGCTTAAGTTATTTTAAGAACTGTTGTGCTATTCTGAACAAGATGTGAGAGTAGCAAGAATTTCATGCACACTGGTTAGTGTTCTTCCTAGTCCCACACCTAATCTCCAGAAAAAAAATCCTATGTCAAATCCATGGTTTCATAGTTGACTATTATTGCTGGCCTGTATTCAGTTCTTACGCTAACAAAGTAGTACTCATGTTATTTAAAAAGCATCTTCTGTATCAGATTTGCATACTGCACAAATTCCTGCTCTTGCTACGACCTGTGACTTCTGTTATTGCTAAACACAGCACTTTGAAGACTCGAAAATATCAGATTCAGTTGTGAGCATTTCTAAGATGACACAATGTTCTGCAGCTTCTATTAATGAAGAGAAATGGCAGTAAGATGGTAGTAAGTACTACTCTTAGTAGGAAGTAGCGTAAATCGGGATTTTTAATGGAGTGCTGGATTGTGCTCTGAGTGCAGAGCCACTCAGCTATTTCTTGTCTTTAGCAGGATATTTTTGTTAGGATGGTTACACAGAGAACCTGCTGACCAGCTTATTCTTCTAGCATTTATTACTATTTTTGCTCAGCACTAGAATCTACTGCCCAGCCTTATTTGGGCCATCAGATCATTGTGATCAGGGAATGTTCCTGTCCATGAAGACTGGCAAATTAATTTTGTTAAGTTCCTCCAGTCTCTGGTTCCATCTTTTAAATAGATTCTTTACAGAATTCTTCCCCCCCCCAATAAATTTGAATTCAATTATAATATAGAATCATCCTTATGGAGAAGTTTTAATTTACTAGAATCCATTAATTTAAAGATTTCAAGGTTAGTATGATGTTATTCACAATATGAAAGACATTTATTAATATTTCATCACCTTTTCACAAAAGAGGAGCATCCTTGTAGCAACCATAACTACAGAGATACAGTAATATAAATATCCTGAATACATCTTTTAATTAGGTTCAGCAAGTAAAAACATCCTGGAGACTCAACACAAGATGTCTAAGGACCACCTGGCAGTGATTCACCACTGTGTAGTGGTTCACAAAGCACTACGGTAATTCAAAAAAATACATTTTATTATCTGCTACAGCTGCATACTTGGACTACTGTTTGTACTGCCAATGCATAAATATGCCTTTGCATGTCTGCTTTAAAAGGGTTAAACCACATCTACATCTAGTGTAAGATATTAACTAGGTACTTGAAAGTAGGTCACTGTGTATAGTTTTCAACATCAATTCAAACTAAATAATACAGCTGGGAGTAAAGAGAGAACAGAAGTGAAAAACAGCACAGTAAAAGGCAAAAAAGATAAACACAAACACATCCCAAATCAGAAAAGGTAGATGAGGAAGAATATACATCTCATAACTAGGTAGTCCACAGGATTTAGCTGGGGAGACAGAGACATTCAGCTTCACATCTAAGCTCACATAAAGAAAGGTTTACCTTCAATTTAACTAATCTCTTACTTTTACATTTCCAACTCTTTCTCCATCAATGTGAAAGTAAAAGAAGGTCAGAAATGTGTGGCTTCCAGTAATGGGTGTTTTTATCATAGTATGTAAACCTGTGGTTTACACATGTGAATATACAAATTATGGAATAATATTTTTTAAAAATTATTCAGCCTGAATTAAAATAGTATATAGATATAACTTTCATCTATCAGCTCCTCACACATCATCTAATTTTCTGCTCAATACAGCATGGTGAATAACATCTCCAAAGGTATTAAATAGGATTTGAGCTGTTTAATTAGATAAAGCCATACGATGATCCAAAGACCTGTCCTGGACTTTTTGAAACCTTCGTGACACATTTCAGAACTCAATTTGGAGATCGTGTTCGCAACAGTCCAGAAAGCTGCATACAGTTAGGTTAGAGATGAGCGGTCTGTGAGGTTTTTCTGATGGCTAAACATATGATATAACAGATGTGAGAGCAAAGGAGCTTCAAATTGTAGGAGATAAGTATTTATTATAAACTAAGTATTTAACTATAGGTAGCGCAGCCTGGAAGCACACGCACAAGCAGACCTTCAGGCCTACTGCAAAGCACTGCGAGATCTGGCATTGTGTAAACTGCTGTAAAGCCCTGGCACACAGAGAGTGAATCCAAGGTCTTACCACTCCTCATGACAGTCCTGATGAGAGGGCAGGTATAAGCAGCTCTTGATGAGTGCAGTGCTCAGACAAATGTTAGTCCTACTGATACACTGTGGGAGTGATCTGAGCAGGCAGACTTAACAGTATATGGACGGGATGCTAATTCCTGAATTCCTGTTTTTAAATGTTTGTGTCCTGCTGAACTTGACACCCTGTAAGAACATTACCCACTACCAGTCACCCCTTATCCATATGTTAACAAGAGGGCTTTTTCTGTTAATAGTACCAGCAGCAAGGGAAGCAGCAGTATTTAGAAATCAAATCCAACAGCAGCAACAAAGTCAATGGTTCTCTGCTTAGAGAACACCCGTTGGGCTAAGTAGCATTTTGGCTACCAGCATTATAGTTTTCATCAGAAAAAAAAAATTGCTGATTAACTGGGAAGAGCAGTGAAAATGACAGAGCAGGAAAACAAAGGCAAAACTTTCTAAAAAGAAGTGCGTTAACCAGCTAGCACTAGCTGTCATCCATTTCTGCATGGCCTGAAGCTACCAAAAGTTCTCAGGGTACAGCAGTCACAATTTTCCAAGAAAGGAAGGCTAGGCCACAGAGACACCTACGTGCTATGCAAATGTCTCTTTGGTTAATTCAGAGCAATCCTTAAATTCTTAGTACTGGAAACAGATTAGGGCAGGGAGTGCACTAATTCCTGTCACAACTCTTTAGCATTTTATGACACAATTTTAATGTAATACTACACCTAAGAAAGCATTAATACTAAAATATGCTAAAGATGTAGTATGCCTGACTTCTACTGCTTTCCCATATGTTTGAAAACATATGTACACCAAGCATATATACATGTTGAAAGAGTATATTTATTAGCAATACATTGAGTATATAATTATAGCAAATTAGAGAACGCTGAGAATTAACTTTATGAGACAGAAGGTACTATTATAGTAATTACTATTATCAGTTACTTTTGTATATGACATCAAAGACTTCAAAATGTGAAGTTCAAGCACATAAAACCTTAGAGTCTGATGTAGTACTTATCTTTCCAGTGATTTTGGTTATTTCTGGTTGAAGTTCACAGTGGTATTTAAGCTATACTGTAGAAGAGTGAAATGAAGGATGGCGAAATTGAGAGTCCTCTTTAAAACACCAGAGTGAACTGGTGAGGAACAAGAAATAAGAGATGAATAAATAATGCAGAGTTTTGACTCCAGACAGGTAGAAAATGTTTTTTTCAGCCTCTACAGGAGTTCTTTTACCCCTGAGATTTCAATATAAAAAAAGTATCTGTTTTCTCAAAAGTGAAAACCAGATAACAACTGAATTAACTGTGGAAATTAAATAAATAAAATAAATTTGTAACCCATGGTTACAATTAGTTCCTCAAGCTGCTCTACCCTTCTGTGGTCCAGAAATACTAGCCAAACTACTATTCAATATTGGTATAATGTCACTGACGTCCTATGACTATGATGCCTGCTAGGACATCCCATACAGCTGGGGAGACACAAAAAGTAGGACATAATGTACTCAGGAGTACAAATCTCTGCAGGCAGTTGGCAGTGTTTCCAAATCAAACTACATTTCAACCACCACCGTCTCCTCCTCCATCTTCCAAGATCTGGAAATATAGTCCATGGACAGCTGTATCCAACAAAGGGATTCTTAACAACAGGGTAAGAGAATAAAGATTACCTTTGCTGTACAGCCTCAGCCCATACATTAATGGACACTCCAGAAAAACTTCAGAATAGTCTTCTTTATTTTACTGACTTTTTCTTGAGCCTCCCTCACAAATTATTTTATTCCAGGTTGAATTATGTGCTTCCTGTTGAAGAAGATGGTACTTTAAACTTGCTTGCAGTATAAGCAAAACTAGAAAAAAACCCACCTAAATTAACTTCTATACATATTAAAAAATAAATCTAAATTTTTTAATTGTTGAAAAATGTTTATTTGCAAAGGTTTCTCATAAATTGTAACCCAAGTGCCTACTTTTTGCATTCAGTTGCCTCATCTCAGAATCGATCTATTAAAAAATAAGATAAAAGGAATTATTTCAATGCAACATTAATACAGATATTAATGTAACCTCAGTTTGATAATTTCAGTGAGAATATACAGGATTACAGAATCCAAAATGGATAGTGTTGAAGAGTTTAATATTAACAGCTAATTGTCATCATCTTTCTGATCAAAGGCTTTATAGCATGAAAACAAATACAGACATATCTCTTGTTATTCTAACAGAAACTGTGTTAAATTGTGGGGGTTTTATATACAACATGAATGTGATGAGCTAACATAGTAGTGTACAGTTAAACCCCACAAATAATGCTTAAAATAAAATGCCTCTTTTCTTTCAAAACTGCTACAACATAATAAATCTTCATTATAATTCTGTTGAACAGTAGGCTATTAAATGACATTTGATCATTTTTTCAGAAGAGAACCATGAAAAATCAAAGCAAATGGTACAACCTAGAAAATATTCTCATTTATTCCAAAAACGGCACAGCAAATTTGAAGAACAAAAGAAGAATGCTAGCAGTGTTCCTAAATCCTTGCTCTCCTGTGCATCACACACTGTCTTTTAAAGAATCTCGCCAACTCTGAACAGCTTCCTCCTTTCGCCCTCCACCAACATACAGGGTCAGACAGACCATCCAGCAGGCGCAGACTAATGTTAAACTGCAGCTTCCCCTGGTCTACTCCTACTAACACATATATCTTATTATCAACCAGATTTTATTTGCTTTTAAAATCCTTGCAGAGAATTTTTCTCCACTTTGATAAATTCTAAGTACAGAATTTCAGCAGGTTTTTGGGAATACAGTAGAATGTAGAGTCTGTTCTGTCAGATTCTGTTAGGTGCTGACTATATTTCAAGGAAGGCAAAAGCCCCTATATAGCTTTTTTAAAGAACCTACTGTGACAATGTAGCCAGTCACAGTATAGGCTCCCCTACCCCGGAACAGACAGTTTATCGCATTAATACTTCTGATTTCTGCCTTTGACCGCTGTTTGTAAAGGTGTATAAACTGTCTAAAGCCAAAATTATGCAAAAGTGAACCTGCAATTACTCGAGGCATGGGAATTAAATTACCCTATATTTACTCTGATCCAGATGATAACAGAATCCGGTGCTTAAATTTAACTGAATGGTGCCTGGAGGCCTTGGGAAAAGCTCTGGAATAACCTAACTGTACCAAGCACATTGATACGGCCCCCAGAGGCATGGGGAGAGACCTGGAGCAGTACTAGCCAGACAGCCCTTACAAGAAAACAAAACCAGCTCTTTAACAGCTGCCGCAGTAGGTCTGATTATAGGCTTTACAAATTATAAAATTATCTGGAAAAATGTGGTTTTCCCACCCAGCTTCATTAACTGGAATAACTGCTAGAAAATGTAGCCCATTACAAACATGTAAAGCTGATGGCTAGAACTTAAAGCTGTAGGACAGGTGCACTAGGACTTTCTCAGCTGTAGACTCCGTATTTTTTCTTTTGTTATTGTATCTCATAAAGCTGCTCTGAAACACTTAAAACAACCTACCAGTTCATATGAGTCTTTTTACTCTTTTTTTTTTTCTTATGTCTCAGTCCCTGCATCCATCTAGATTCCTTTCTACTGATGGTATTCTTATCTAGATCACTTCATTTCTGGCTTTCAATCCCAGAATAAAGCCTTACAATTATCTTTAAAATAACAATATCACAACATAAATCTCAGGCCTATGAATCTTTCATACTGTATGAGAACAAAGGCATTCAAAGCAAACTCTGGCAACTAAATACAAGCACTACACAGAATTTCCAGAGTTCCAAATTAATAGCTTTCAATAGCAGTTTCATGCTTTTTAGCGTCACTGTTTGCAATGGATTGTCCTAGAAAAATGACATGTGCAAACTGAATGTCATTAAAAAAAAAATAAAATCTATGTGACAAAATACTTAATTTAAAATAACCACTGTTACAGTGAAAGACTGCCCAGGAAAAATTATTTTCAGTGTTTGCATTAAGTTTATTTGGACATCAACAAAACATATCTAAGGAGACAGATACATATGTGAGCGATTAAAGAATCGTTAGATGAACTATGACCCAAATAATAGATAAATACCTAACGTACAGCAGGTTTCATATCCTAGTATTTCCTATTCTTTAGAATATTAATTCTTGAACTTTGCAATAAAACAGATAAACAGATTCCTGAACTTTTAATACTGAAATCTACTCATTAGCTTCAATATCAAACTATCAAATATGTATTCCTTTTCCTTTATATAGGAATATATTATAAAACATTTTCACATATGTAAAAAAGTTATTATAATTTTGAACAGCGGGAATGGAGACTTCAGCCATTAAAACACAGATAAAGGAGTTTGGCGGTACAGAAATAGAGACTTTCTCGGAAGGAAGAGCCCAGAACTGAATCGCCCAGCCTCATCTTAGCATGAGCTTGAAGAAGGTGGTGGACTAGCGCCACCCTCTGCTATGAAGCTGGAAATGTTAATTTTTCAGCTATGGTAAAAAGTTGCATTATTTTTACCCGATCTATCATCCCCAACCTTCTACTGAGATGTTTACTTCCAGCCAGCCCACAGTCCTAGTCTCTAGGTTACCATCCACTCAAGCGAGAGCCTAACATGTCACCCATGGTGTGTAAATCAATCATTTGCATCCACAAAATTTATATACTATCTGGATTCAAAATTCAATTTCCAAACTCTCCTTAGGCATAATACTACAAAACATCTCGGTAATATTTAAGCTACTAATGCCTCCAATGACGGCTCTTGCTAAGACAATATTACCTCATTAGTTTGCTACTCTTCAGGGCATTATGTAAGCAGCTGTAACCCTTGCTTTTGCATTTGGAACCAATTTTTCATTGCCTATTATTAGAGCAGATAGCACTCTCCAGGTCTAGGCTGCATGTAGGACCCT
The DNA here is from genome assembly GCA_033439905.1 of Ceryle rudis. Classification (NCBI taxonomy): domain Eukaryota; kingdom Metazoa; phylum Chordata; class Aves; order Coraciiformes; family Cerylidae; genus Ceryle; species Ceryle rudis. The sequence goes on from JAAGNO010009057.1 coordinate 28,089, forward strand.
TACAGACAACAGCTGTAAGAACACTTAAAAAAACTTTTAAAAAACAGTTCTTGAATACACCCCACCAAAGAAAATATTGTTAAATTTGTAGAAACCTTTCTCTTCAGATGTCACTCGCAAGATATAAATCTTTCAGCTTTCCTGAATTGTATATTGGATTGTGACTCTAAAAAAATCACTTTAAAAACTCCCAGCTTACACTATTAACATTTTAGCCCACTTTTGAGCATCATGCTTTAAAATAACTCTACTTATAAGTCTATGGAGTCATAAGTGATCGTTAATACCTTTCTTCCTTTAGAACTGATTATAGGACATCATGTTGTTTCATCACTGCACAAAATTAGGCTCCAGTGTATTTGCCAAAGTCAGAACTCAGAAATACAGAACTCTGTGTTGTTAGAAAACTTAATAGGAGGAACTTACCTCTATTAGTACTTGAAGTCCAGGTCATCCAGCTTAAGACCTTTGCCAGGCTGCAGCACAATTCTCTTCTTTCTTGGCCAACTTTCACTCTCAGTGCAAAAAAGGATTATAGGGAGAATAGCGGTCTCCATCTGGAATTGTACATAGATACTGCTGTGGCACACACATGGGCACAAAGAAGGGAAGTGCTCTTGGCTCTCATGAATTACATAAGTGTACATGAATTGAAGTAAACAATTTTACTATTTGTCAAACATATTCAATGATACCTGACTTCCTTTGTCTAGTAGTCTGAGATTATTACATATGGTGAACAGCCAACTGTGGATGAAAGGTTGTAGGTAGCACAGACATACCATAGAGAGATAAAGATTTCTGAAATGGATTCAAGGAGGCATTATGCAATCAAACACATCAGAGGCAACAGGACTATGCAAGTGCCAACAGAAACTGAAGAGACTGCAACAGCACAGCTGGCTAATAGTGCTACCTGACTAATCACGGGGAACACAGTCTTCTTTCTATATTGCTCTCAGGTTCATTTTCCTGCCACCACAGCTGCTGACAAGTTTGTATGCTAATTCTGCTTCAGAATTTGACTCTGAGAGTAATTACCAAAGAAAGCAACAGAGAAGCTGCACTTTGTTCAGGACTGTGCACGGTGCTCATACTCTGAAATAAACATTCCCTTTCCTCATTTTAAATGCCCAGCCACTGCTCCACTTGGACAGCTGCACTTTGATGCAAAGGTCAGAACTAGGAAGTCTCTGCTCTAATTTAAACATCATCTGTGAAATACTAAACACATGGGTAAATCTCATAGACTGTAACTCCTAGGGCTGAGTTCTCCCTCATGCTGCTGCATTAAAAAGAAATGTCTATAAGCTCTGAAGTTTGCACAACAAACCGAATACTCACAGGCAAATCCGTTTTCCTTCTGACTGTTTACAAGCACATTTTAAAAAAAAGGTTTTTGGGGTTTTTTTTAGGTTTTTTTTTTTGTCAAACAGGGCAAGTTTCACCCTCTTTAGGAAGAGGTGTGGAGCTCCCCTATAACGCACCGCTCAGTGCCCCGGCCAGTGCGGTATCTGCCGTTGGTGTTGAACGGCTCCTCACACAGTTTTAGGAAAAACTTCTAATGACTCGGCTCATTAAGCTCTAGCAGAGTTGTGCTTTGCCACTTGTTGCTCCTGAATGACGAGGCGCTGGGCTGCCCTGCGGCTGGAGGTACGTGGGCTGTGCCTTCAAAGGGGCGTTTACTCAGGAAGGTAACCCAAATAACCTTTAAAAAGGTAGCAGTAGCAGCAGTAAATGCCAGACGCAGTTAAAGGCTCGTCTGAGCACACAGCTACCATTAATTTTGTCTCTACCAGCCTAATTATTACCTCCTTGGGCTGCCGCCGCTGAGGCGCACAGCTTCCCGCCATCCGCTGCGCCGAGGGGCGGCAGTCAGAGGTGGACCTGCTCGCACGGCTGCCGGGCCCAGCGGGCGAGGAGCGCGGGCGCACACGGGCCTCACCTTCCAGAGCGTCTCGCAGGCTCCGGGTCCAGCGCGGCTCTAACCCCCGCCTGGGCCGCCTCTGAAAAAGCGGGTCCTGCCCGCTCCGCAGGAAGCTCGGCCTTCCCCTCATCGCTCCCGGTGCTCGGCCGGACGCTGAGGCGATCTGGGCGCCTCCCAGCGCAAGGGCGGCCCCCGCGGGACCCCTCAGCCCCCAGGGCAGCCCGAGCCAGCAGCCATCTGGGAAGGGGAAGCCCTGTAAAGCTCAGGTGATAAGATGGGCTTGTCTCTCTAGGGTGACCCTACCCTAACAGGGCAACACGGGCAGGCCTGATTTCCTGACTAAAGGTGTTTTCCCCATTAGCTGTCTGCAATCTCAAAGGGAGCTTTCAGCAGAAACCTGCTCAGTCATCACTAACCCTTCATCCATTGTATCTATCGCCGGGACCGGGGCTGGGAGACTTCGATTTTACAACGCAGAGCTGGGAAGTGAAATCCATTCTCTATCGTGATACAAAGTTAACTTTCTGTGCCCAATTTCTACCGTTGGAGTTTTAGTTCTGTATTTAAACTGTGTATCACTTGGGCAGCTGCTAATCAGTATATACCTTATGCCTATTCTCTCAGGGAATTTGTCACACTGTGACTTAAAATTATCATTTCTAGAAGGGAGATACAGAGCTCTTCTAGCTCAACCCACTCAAATCCAGCTCCAACAGCTGCTACTGTAACAAACATAAGAATTTCTGTGTAGGACTCTCAAGTGTAGGTGGTGGTGTCGGTTTTTTTTTTTGTTTTATTGTTTTAAATGAGGTGATTATTTTTAGCACTTAGTTAATATTTAACCTGATCTCTGCATTGTATATAAAATTGTCAACTGAACAAGCAGCAGCAAAGCAGGGTTTTTTTGTGTGTGGCTTTTTTTTTTAATCATTTTTAAACAACAACAACAAAAAGAACAAAAAAAAAAAACCACATGAAAAGGTTAATTCTGAATTAAAGGATTTTATTTTGTGCATTTCTGAAATAAATGAATAATGACATTTTCTAAAATATTGTTGCCGTGCTAGACAGACACACATAAAACTCCTTGTTCCATTTTACATTTTAACATGCAGTGCAAGAATGATACAGTATTTTACTTGAATGCTCAAGCTGATCATCTTTGAATAAATCAAGAGCTAGTAACTGTACAGACACTGGTAACAGTCAAAAATGAAACTGGGAAAAAGGAAAAGATGTCTCAATACCACACAGATCCAGAAACACCAACTGAAACACAGTGGATTTGCAGTTCTTACTAAGATTTTTTTCTTTCTAAAACATATTTTACGAATTATAACTTTGCATTAGTGGAAGTTTGTGAGTATATAAGTGATACTAATGAATAAAAACACAGTTCAGGATCAGTCAACATAAGTCAGCTCTTTTTAGGGAATATTGATTTAGGTATAAAGTTTTTCTAGATGAATACCAGCTCACGTGTTAGATTTAACATTGCTTTCTTCCCTCTTAATTTTAAACTGTCTGGCTTTAACAAGGTGTTGCATAGCTTTGTGATTAAAAAATCCCAACAAACCAAATAAAAAAATCCCACAAAAATCAATAAACCACTACCAACCCCCCAACGGTTATAACCTCAAAGGTACTTTTGTTGCTACTTAACAGCAAAGTCAACCAATATGATACTTTTTTTTTTTCTATTTAAAACATTTATCTGTCACTAAAACTATGCTCAACTAATCAGTGCAGAACCAACACTATAAATGGGCATGTTTAGAAGTTCCATAACGTATTTTTCTTTACACAGTGGTGATTTATCTTTAAAATGTTACTCTGAAATTAGAAAAAAAGCAACTAGCAGTGGCAAATATGCAGTCTCTATCAGCAGTGCAGTTTGCAAAACTGTAGAAAATCATCTGGAGTAACATAGGAAGGTTTTGATAAATAACTTCTGATGCGTTTTGTTTGGTTTTCCCCAACACTGAAAGACTGTTATTGCCAATGTATACAGTTTGACACCCTGTGGAAATCTTTTTCAGTCAGAGCTCTTAAGCTACTTTTCTGATTTTAAAAAGTTTTCGTCAACTAAGAATTTATTCTGCCATATTGCTCCTGCTATTTAAACCATAGGAGATATAAAACATACCTTGATATGATAGACAATAAATCATTACCTTGGCAAACAGTAAAAAGCTAGTGATACAGTAGGACATAAACCTCAGTATTATCATCAAGAATTTTTGAAAGTTCAGGACATAAGGAAAAATACTTTATATGCCTCTTGCACATTAAAGTAACCCATGGCTGACATTTCATTAATGTTTTTGATCAAAATTACAGCTCTCATGCATTGTGTTGAGAAAGTACGAGGTTCCCAACCCACGTACTGCAGCAACTCAAAAGCTGAGGCACAATAGAGACCTTCTGTCATAGTTTTAACCTCTGTGGGATGGGAAGGAAAATTGGGATTTGGGAAAGAAAAAAAAAAAAGTGGTGAGACCTTGTGGGTTGAGATAAGGACAGATAAATAGAATAACACAAAGAGAGAAGAAAACAACAGTAGTAACAATAATAGTAATTAAATTTATATATGAGTGATATAAACCGCAAGACTCTACTGGTACCCAAGATGCCACTTTCCCTGTCCCAGCCACAGGCTGAAGCAAAAACAAGCTGTAAACTGGTGTCCTGGGCATGACATCAGTATGGTATTAAATATCCCACTGGCCAGTTCCGTTGTTTATCCCAGCTGTGGCCCCTCCCAGCTGCTTATGCCAGCCCCTGCTTCTGAAAATCTGTTCTAGCCAAACCCAGGACACCTGCTCTAATCATAGCTTCCAAGTACTGAACACTTCAGCAAGGAAGTTCAAATACTTATTAACCTGTCAAATAAAGAGTGACAATAGCCACTTACAATTCATCTGTCTTCAGCCTATTAACTTGCCCGTACACGTATATGTCTGTAACACATCTCCCTGAACCAAGACAGCACACTTGCACTATACTTTAGACAAGGTACGGAAACTTTAAGACACAGATACAGTAAAATCTTGACCTATGTGTTATTAGTGCATTATAATTACATCCCGTGTATATTATTTCCAGCATATGTTGTCTAACATTAAGAAATGTAATATCAGTTTTGCTTCCCCCCATCATATGGGAAGCATGGTCTTGCCTCACACTCTGCCTATTTATTGCACTAAGATGGACATTTGCATGAATAGAGTTGAGAATTACCAACTGCACTTCTGTCAACCAACTTTCAGTTTGGGAACACCAAACTGAACTCAGTATGGGCAGGCAGGCATCCAAATATGAAAGAACATAAGTGTTTTGCATCATGTTCACTGGATGCTGTTCCCAAAGAACAGCAACATAGAGGTAGCATGCTTATTCTTACTGGTGCAATTTCAAAAGGCCTAGAAACTTCAACTTCTCTTCTCTGCTCTCTTAGGCTACTATGTCTTCCCACTGGTGTTAAGTATTCCCACCTGCTTCAACAGAGCTAGGCTTTTCCTAAGAATAAAGGGCTGAGGTGACCATACCTCTTCAATAAATTAAGTCAATTAAGCAGTCAAGCACATTGACTTCTGCATCTTTGGCCTCCCCTAACATATAGGATGTGCACTGTATGCACATTTCTTATGAATTCCTTGTGGTTAAAAAGAGATTTAAATGAAGATATAGGTTTACTGCATGGCCTGCAGTATTTAAATTTAAAATTGGCTTAGCATATGATATTACCTCATTATTGCTCAAGTTAAAGTTTAAAATTTTATATATAACTTCAAAGGTTGGTTTATTACAGTATTCATAAATTTTATTCTGTGGCTGCTTAATGGAGTGTTCAACTGAACACATACAAAAAAAAAATCCCCATAATACAGTTCAACAGAGAGACAACATATTATGCCTTCATTAATGTATGGTGCTACAGCACAAAGCATACCAAATTCAGAAAGCTATAGGTTAGTCTACTCCTCTTTAAGCATGCATTTGCAAAACATCCATTTGCTCTGTAAGAGACAAAGAAAAAAAAAACCCCAAAACAACAAAACAAACATAAGAGCTGTGCTACTTGCTTTTAGCTCAGGAAAGAGCCACCTCACTTTGTTACATTAAGATTTTGATTTGAAAAAATCTAAAAAAACCCAAAGCTACTGAAATTAAGTTTGTGCATATTCTTAAAATTTCTTCTTATTAAAAGTTTCTGCATCAAGTGTGCACTGCAGTTGTGTTTTACTGTCATGGCCTGACTTCCAAAACCAACCCAAGCCCCACACAGTTATAGGACATGGGAGCTGCTGGCATTTAGCTTCTTTGAAAGTCAGGACATAGCTTAAGTGATTGTGCAGAACAGAACATTTCCCTTACAGTATAAGCTAAGTGTTCCTTTATGCCCAATAATAAGACCGCAGAAGTTTCATCAAACCAATCAGAATAAACTTTTACAAGTCATAAAGGATTTCAAGGATAACACCAATTGACCAGGCCTGAGTTTCACAGCTAAAAGGGCAATACTGTCCATTTTCATTGGTTAGTTCTGGCAGCCCTTTCCAGGATGATCTGATAAAATAAAAAACAAATAAGTATTGTCATTATATTATACATTGAAATGAAAACAACATTTCATTTTAAAACATTTTATCTCAGTAAGAAACTGCAAAACATGACTCAAGGTCTGTTGTCCTACAGGCACAGTGTGTTCTTTAATAACTTAGATACAACTCAATTATTATTTTCCTCCTGCAGCTGGGAATTGTAATTTCTTGGGAGGGTGTCTCTCTGTCAAACTCTGCTACTAAGACTATCTGAACTTGCACTACTGGCATGTGGCTCCCATTTCTCCTCCAGATAAGTTTTGCAGTTAGAAGAATTCAGATGATCTTTGAGATTACTGAATGGTATTCAACTACACTTGAAACTCCATTAGGGTGCTAAGAAGTGGTAATGGCTAGAAGACAGCATGATTACATAAGCCTTTTTTTCCTCCATAGGAATGAAAAAACACTAGGAATTAACATACATACAGAAAAACTCGTAAGTTGAGCCTCTTGCTACATACATAGTGCTGTACACGAATGAAATACCAAACCAGAGTAAAAAGTACACTACTTAAGTGGTAAGACAGAAACCACAAAGAATGTTAACAAACTGCAAGTTATTTGGTAATAATATCAAGTGACACTGGGACAAAACACAAGTTACTATAAAGGCAAAAAGGTGCTTCAAAATCCCTTTTCTGGCTCATATGGTCAGACAAACCCTGTCATGACCGTATTACTGAGTTACTCTTATGTGTACATATAAATGCATATTTGGAGTACTGCAGAACAGATTACATGGAAGTGATTTCAAGGGCAAGATTTGTTTTGTTTGGTTTCATTTGTCTCAAATCCTCAAAAAATAAATATGACAGAAAAAGAGGAAAAATTTGTGCATTTGGTGGTTTTGTTTTTAAGAGGGAGGCCTCAAAAGACAAGGGAACATTGAAGGGCCATAAGCAAGTGTCCTCTGCTGCCTTAGAAGATCAGGGTTATTAAGATTTTGAACCACTGTCACAGTAATTTCGTAATTCATAACACAAGAAATCCTAACAAGATTTTGCAGCAGCTTATCTGCCACAGTTTTCATCTGTCACTAGCAGCTCTTTAACTATTTTGGTTAAGTTGTTTTGAAATATTTTGATTTTTTTTTATACAATTTTTTTTCTGAACTTTATTTTTTATATGAAAGTAAAGCCCAATTTTTACATAAACTTCATTTCACCCAGTCTTCACAAAGGTAAATACTGGTAATTCTGCAATCTATAAAAAGCACCAGATCTCAGCTGTCCTTCAAACCTGACTTGAAATCTGCAACAGCACATGCAATAGTCGACTTTTTTGGCAGAAAACAGACGCTGTTTATATTACAGACATGTAATTTTACATGCAATTGGAGAGCAGATACCACTAGCTTGAATGAATATTTTGCATTTGTGCTAGTTGCTGTCTTACCTTTCAAGGTGAACGTAGTGGTGAGAAAGAACATTCTTAATCATGACAACAGTTTTTGCATATATCTCTGGACCAATCAACTTTGAGAAGTACAATTTGGCACGAAGAAAATATCCAATTGGCCACAGCCATTCCTAAAAAAGAATGAAGAGATTATTATTTTATCTGTCAGTTTGAAAAGGTGACAGCACTTTTTCTAAGATTGAAGAAACTGGCTCTTACAGGTCCTTGGTGGTAATTAAAACCTCTGGCTACATTATAGTTGTCATTGTCAAGTGCATTATCATATACTCCACAGTAAACCATATCACTGCAAGAAAGAAAAAAATGTATTATGCAAACAGTCTTAAAAAAAACCCCAAAGCATAAAAATGGAAAGCAGAAATGAACCTAGAATTTGATATGACATTAACATTTAATGATGGTTAAGTTAGGGAGGTCTCCACCACATTCTGTATTTTAAAAGACAATGGAATTCCAAATATGGTTTAAACTAGTAAGGAAATGGTTTAAATCTTGGAATGACCTGAATTCATAATTTTGCCCTTATGCTTTTACTTAAGCTGCAGTGCCATGCACTGTATCATACGAAGTATGCCTCAAGAAGCAGGTTCAACATCTTTTATGACTTGCTTACTGCGGGGCATCCAAAAACACACCTAGTGATTGTCTACGTAAATAAAATCAATTGCATGGACTTTCAGAACAGCAAAATAATTGTTCCAAAAGTATTAACTGCAGCCTTATTTCACAGATAGATAGAAGGATTTAACAAACAAACAAAAAAATACTACCCCCACAGATGAAATAATTCCAACTGTCATGTTTTGTAATTAACACTTATTCTTATCTCTGCTATACTCACTCTGGGTCTAAGGTTTTCATGCCTAATGGACCAAGCAGTTTTTCCTCTGCTATTTGCAGAGCTTTCCAAGCTCGCTGAGGTGTGAACAACTCAGGGGCCTAATAAAATAGTAAAGAATTAGTGAGTAAACTCTGCGCACGTGCACACAAGACTTTGCATACAAATGTAGAAGACCACAAAAAGCCCAAGTTTATATTACTGAGTCAACTTCTTGCTTATTTGTATTTGTAGGTTCCAGAAAACAGAAGCTATCCAGTGTTTTTTAACAATTTTATTTTATATTAAATACACTTGCTAAGTGTTATTACTGGAACTCTTGACAAAGCTGATAAAGACAAACAATCCATGCTTTTTAGCCAATCTGATGAGAAAAGTGGCCTCCCAGGCCTAACCTTAAAAGATACTCTGAATACAGTGAACACTGCAAATTTATCCCAGCTATACAACGGGCAGCAATTTCATCTAGGTAATTCTTGTCAAGGATTTGTTTTTAGGAGATACGTTGAGATGGAGCAACATTAAAAGCACGGAAAAGAAAAGCTTTCAGAAAGTTATTCTAAGCAATTTATGTTTTGATATAATATCACGCAGATGAACTTCACAATGCAAGCTTAATTCAATCATAAAATTTTAAGTGCAAATGCTCCCCCTTACTCCCTCTCACTTACCACAACCATTGCTATTGTAAAATTTGGCCTGAGTTGGTAATCACACCACGGACTTGAAGCTCCATAGCTGTCTTTATAAATTCCACGTTTGTGAACGAGATTTGGATGTTTCTCATTAGGATCTGCTGGGTTCTCAGAGACAAAGAACAGCCTTTCAAAGTGTCCTTGAATTTTTCTGTTCCACTCCTCATATGTGATAGTCTCCTCCTTTCCTGCAAGATGTTACATACAGGTTTTATTTTCTGGAAATAGCCACAGTAGTAACAACAGAAGTATTCTTATATCATATTTTTTACTGTTCTGATTATTGAAGTTTTAGGTAAGGTACTCCTAACACAACAAAGACCACAGTAGCATTGCAAAGAGTTATTATCGATAAGTTGAATTATACAGCAGATCAACTACTACACAGGCACAAACTTTTTTGTACACAACACTTTCTAACTTGCAGCTAGCTAGCAGCAAACAGTATAAGATACTGTGATCTACAGTAAATATTTAATTGAGGAAGCTTAAAATTTATAATTAACATTCCAGCGTGGTAACATATCAGCTTTTTTACAGTACATAGTACACACATTCTTGTTATTTGGGAGACTTCAGAGACAAGTGTCAAAAGAGTAGAATAAGTGCCACTTTTAAAAACCTTCTCTCCCTGAATTCCTGACAAGATGATAGGAGCAGACCTTGGATCACCTCTCCCCAGCTGGTGATTCCCCACATTTAGGCCAATAGAGTTCCCAAGCTACCATGAGTAGCTTGATAATCATCCCTGATGCTATGAAACAAGGATATCATGGCTATAGTAATTTTTATACTCCAGTAATGCAATTACGAGATGTGTCTGTTTTTACCATGTCTTTTTACAGTGACTCCATGAAACGGAAAGATATTTTTCCCAGATAAATCCATCAACCAGCGAACAGTCGACTTGCATAGGCCAACAATTTCCACAGCAGATCCATCTCTAAAATGGTAATGATAAAGAAAAGCCCAAGAATTACTCTGAGGAGGCTGTTGAAGTCCAATAAAGTCCAGTTCTCTCCAACAGATGGCAATCCATTTGAAACTGACGCAGTACTGAACTCAAGCAAGGATGCCTGCAGCAGTTTGCTAACACATAGTAAAGAGCTGCTTTTTTAAATGTTTAACCTGAACTTTAAAAACTTAGAATTCAAAAATATCTGCATCATCTAAGTAAGTAGTATTTGAACAACACAACAATTATCAATAGATATCTCCTATAATAAGTCTAAATAACAAAGTACTGTTATAGCACATGTATACAGTCTTCCCTAAATGACATTTTACTACTTGAATTCAAAAGTTGACTCATTATAGGGAGCTAAAACCATGCCAGAAGCTGAGGGCTTCATTTGCGAAGAATACACCTTTTTTTCTTCAGATGAGCACAACAAAAATTTACCATTAACATTTTAGTAGGCAGAAACAGAAAGAAGGCATTTAGAATATTTGAGAGATCACCTCTCAGATACATTAATGGAAGGCACAGTAGTTCTGCAGAATAATTTCAGTTAAAGTATTTTAAAAATCCCCCTTGTACCTTGGAGTAGCTGGAATTCCTTTGTTGCGAGCTCTTTCGCTCTCCCCCATTTTATCCATCCAAGTACCACAATTGAAGCGGTTTCCTCCAAAGACAAACCCAGTTTCATGGTCAACACCTGCAGTTACATTAAAACCTGCCAAGCAAGAATATCACATATGAAGTCTGCATTTTAAACAGAACCCCAACTATCCCCACCAGCCTAAACCTCCTAAATAAACAACCCCTCCAAACTAGAGATCAGATGCGAGTTTCTGAAGGCAACTGTAGTTCAGGTGAACTTCCATTTGAAGGTAACTTGTACCACAATGTATAACAGTTACTGATAACAAACTAGGCAATTTTTTAAACATTAAATGTATTAATATTAATTTTAAACATTAAATGTAAATTAATATAGTTTTAGTTGTATTAAATATTATTGATTTTTCAAAAATATACTCAATAGCTAGAGGAAAAGAAATATAAAATATAATCATCATCCTTTGAATTGCATAGCAAGTGTTCTATATATGTTACCTTCATCTCTCATGTTCTGATCTATCTGGGGACCAGCATTCCTTTCTCGGAAATTTATGCCTTCCATGTGTCGTTGCATTGCTTCCTGTATTACTTCATAAAGTGGTTGATCCTAGATTGATTGCATGTTTGGAGGATATGTGAAAGGCAAGATGAAAAATGAGCAGAAAGGCTTTATGTGATATGCAAATAGTATCAATTCTTAGCCTCTAGTTTATGATGCTTCAAAAGAAAAGCATCTAGCATTTTCATCAGCATCTTTTGTCACTGGCAATACACTGTACACAATTTTTAATACTGTCCTGGTCTGAGAGAGAACAGAACCAATTCTGTTCAGTGATTTTACTTTTCAGCTCAGTTCTTCTAACTGCCTGCACTGTCTGAAGTTAGCAGCCTGTTGTCACAGGCAGTGTCTGCTGCTGGCAGGGATAACACCCCATGGTTAGAGTTACTACCAAGGATTGGGGTGCAGCCCAAGGCCACTGCTGGATCTTGTGTACCACATTGGGGGGTGCAGAAAGTGAAAGGCCGCAGCTGCAGGGAGCAGCAGACAGGGCAGGTGACCCCAAACTGACCAGCGAGGTATTCCAGACCATAGATGTCATATTCGGTATAAAGCTGAAGGGGTCTGGAGGGTCTACAGCTCTCTCTAGGGGCTCCTGGGCTCTTCTCCCCTCTTGAGCCACTTTGCCAGCTTTGCTCAGCTTGGCTCAGGTCCTCTTTCGGTTCCTTCCTCAGAGCATCCCAGGAGGACTCTGCCCGTTCTGCCTTCGATCCCAATTGGTGCGTTCCTGAACCTGGTACCAGAATCCCGCTCCTGAACACAGCTCCCATCTGCTGTGGGGCCCAGTCTGGGACTCCCCCCGTGCCTGCTCCACAGCATCAGTGGTGATGGTGATGTAATTACCATCGGGGGGTTGGGTTCAATAGTGATTCTGTATATATTTGTACATATTCTATTTTTATTATTATTATTGGTTTCATTAAAGCTGTTCTAGTTTCCTTTTCTAATCACTAAGTCTCTCTCCCTTATTCGTTTTCTCTTCCCCTTTGGGGAGGGAGGGGGGTTAACAGAGAGCAACTGTTATTGGTCTAAGGGGTCGCTCTGACCCTAAACCATGACAAATAGAAACAATTCTTTAAAGACAAAAAAGCAAAGGAAAAATTTAGAAGCTCCATCCCCAACCTCCTGCACCTACCTAATCATGTGATGCAGATGTAGTGAGAAGTGACTGAAATATGGAATTCTTGAGCTCTAATCAAATTTGACTAGAAAGCTCAGATAGTGACAGGTTCTCGAGCTACAAAAATTACATCCTTTCATTAAAACTTTATAGTTGATTAAATATTTAAGTTGGAGTTGATCTTTACCATGCTGCCTGCAGGCTGAGGAGAAGAGTCATCCCTTGGGTACATCCTAGAAACAGGACACCTGAGAATGTCTAATCCATTTGGAACAATTTTACAGTAGTCCTGGATACACTGAAGCCACCACCACACAGCATCACGACAGTTGTATCTGGCATGTGTCCCCTGGCCAAGCAGGTTGGGAATGAGACCATGTCTTAAAGTCCCACCAAATGCTAAAATGATGTTTCTAGAACAAAAGAAAAAACACAGTCTTGACTAAGTTACTTTCAAGGCCATTATTGGACCAAGTATTAAGTACAAAGCATATAAGTTTACCTTAATAGCAAGGTAAGTCAAGGAGACAAACGTGATCTTAAAGACAGATGCCAAAAGTTTGCACTTGAACGCTACAAATTACTTCATTTAGCATGATCTTTTTACAATAAAGTCATCTATTCCCTACAAATTCCCCACCACGAATACATTTAAATCAGTTTGTACAAAACACACATCTGCTAATACGGAAAAGCGAGTTTGCTTTTTCATAGGTAGTGATATAGAACCTAAATCCAAATCCCACTGAGGTCACAGGGAAGGTTTTTATTGACATTGTTTATGATTACCCTGGTATCCGTTCTGATGGGTGGGGTGGAATGGGGACGGAGGGCAGGAGTAGATGGGAATTTCCTATTAAAATACAGAGAGGTGACAGCAACTGAGGTTATGAGAAGTTTCATTTGAGAACCGTTGCGCATACCTTGCAGAAAACATGGATTCCAACTAGCTTTAAAAGGGAACATAGATACTAGTAGACTGCAGATGTTACTGCATGAGAAAGGTAATAGTTGGCCAAATGTACAACAGCATAAATACATGCTAATTTAAACCAACTTATTTTTATGTTTGTATCATGTGGCAAGCTCCACCCCAATGAAGATTAACGGAAATATCAAAGCAATAGATCTGGCTCGTATCTAGCTCATTTGTCAGGTTAAACATTTACAAGCAGGTATCTGATTGTAACAATCCACAATTAGCTGATTTCTAGTATTAACAGACAAATACTAGCAGTTACAAAAAACCTCAAAACAATAGATATGCAATCATGTCTTCTCTTGCTACATCAAATTTTAAACAAATGATTTTGAAATTATTGGTCAGCAACAATGATGCAAGTATATGTGAAACACTTTGTTCAAACTTTGTTTAAAGACAAACAATAGTATTACAGGGGTTAAAACTACCTTATCTATACAGAACATCAGCTTCACATCAGTGCTACAAAAGCTGAAAAGAATAATATAAGCAGTGTTTTAATTCCACTTATAGAGAGCTCCCAAATCCATCTAGGGCCATTAAAGGTTTATACTGCATATCAACTGTTTCTGACAGCTTGTGCGTCATCTCAGGTTTTGAGAACAAGCCTTTTTCCTAGCTACCTTCAAAACCAATAAAGAACTAAGAATAAGTCAGTCTTACCTTGCTTCTAGATAGCGTCCAGTAACTAACATTAGACCTCTCAGTGCAATAAAGGTATCCCTTCCCCAGGAGCGGAAGATTCCAGAAGAAAAATGAGGTAAACCTAAAAAGAAGTGTCACTGTTCATCTCATTTATTGATATGGCAGAAATTTCCAAGTAAACATGTATGCATAAAATAACCAGAGATAAAAATATATTTCACATTTATATTTTTTTTCCTAGATTAAGATAGTTAAGTAAACAATTTTCTAGATAAGCTCTTGATAAAATGAAATAAAGACTCATTTTAGAACAGTATCTGCTAGAATTTCAAGGTCACACAACCGAATTTCTCCTATCAGTAACAGTCACGTTAAATTTTTTGTTAAATCAGTTTGTAACCTAACCAAATGCCATCCATTAATTAAAAGCTGCAAAAAGAAAATGAACAAAAAAACCAGAACTTTGACAAGATTTATAACACTTGACATGAGTTTATGTATGAGCTGTGCCATCTCAGTAGCATAAAGGGAGGAGACTGAAGAGCTATGAGTTTCTTCAGCTCAAAGTTGTTCTTAGCCACTATAAAAGGAATCCCGCTTCTCTTTTCCAGCAACTTCTAGAATGTCTTACTGCAGACATGTTACTTTAAGAATGATTCTGACTGATAATGCATACAAATGAGAACACTAAGGTCCATCTTTGCCTTTTCTTCCATTTATTAACTTTCTCAATCTATCAAACAAAATTCCACATGGTAAAGTTTCAAGCCAGCAGTCTGTTGTGCATGCTCAATAGAACAGTTTCACTTCTATCACTTATTTTTCTAAAGTTTTTGGTAATACTCAAATATGGCCTCCACATCTCTGGAATTTTATATAGTACATGGCATCAGCACTTGAGAGCAACAGTCCATGTATGAGTTAATCTCAGACACAACTTCCCAGGAATCAGTGAAGGGAATATTTAAAACCAAACTCTTTAGTACAATGACCGATTTAAAAGAACATTGTGCCTCTGTGCTTCTAGGTAACACTATAGAAGGCAAATGGAATGTCACTAGCAACCAGAAACTAAGGGCAATAAAATTGCATGAGAGAAAGACAGACTGCAAAAATAAAAAGAAAATAAATACCCCAGTGTGAGATGCCATAGAATCTGTGGGTGTTAAAAGTTTCTATGGTTTCAGAAAAGGAACGGGCCAACTCAGAACAAAAACAAAGATAAAAATGTTCTAAGCCACCAAGCACAGATAATACTTCTGACACAGGAAAGTGCCCAATTAAAAGACTGCCAGATGCTGGCAGAACATTCGGAGGTATAAATGCTATTTGCTGACTGCTTTGAGGCTCCTTCCTTTTGGAGATTGTTACAGCTCAGGTATTCTTCTGGTCTGATAATGGTTTAATCTTTTTCTGAGAACTTGCAAACCATAAATTCACCCTCGTACTCTATTACAATTCAGTTCTTAAATTTATGTTTAAAAAAGATAAAGTAAAGCCTATTACGCTAAGTATATTTATCTCAAGAAAGTCTTCTGAAAGAAAGAACACACCTGTGGATCTCCATACATAGTAAGTGTGGCTATAGCTAAAAACGTCTCTAAAGGGTTTATAAGCTTTCCTTCCTATCCCCCAAGAGCAGTAACAAAATGGTTGTCCCCAAGAAGTACTGCTAGACAAAACTCCCATGTTTTTAATATGTGCATATCTTTATCTTAAACACGTTAAACACAGGGGAAGAGTAAGGAAAACTGCTACCTACATTTTACACATGGTTGCTGCCATATGGATTCCAAGCAAAAGGGAGACAACTGTAATCTAATTACTAAACCAATGTAGCTACTTTGGAAGACTTTTTCTTGGGGAGGGGGGGACAACTCTTTTGGGTGTTGGTGGTTTTTTTTTGGTTTTTTTTTTTTTTTTTTGTGTGTGGTTTTTTTGTTTGTTTGTTTGTTTTGGGTTTTTTTTTTTATGTTCTCACTTACCAGCTGCCAAGGAAACACAACACTGTTCTTTCTCATTTGTAATCTCATTCAGCCTATAGGGAACATCATGCAAGGAAGGAGACAGATCTGGCAGACAAGAATATTTTCCTATCCCACACATCTGGACTGAACCCAAGGAAAGGTGTTTTACAAATGTTGATCCATTCTGCACAAAGCTGTAATTCAACATAATTGAGTTACACATTTAAATTATGCATTTAGCAATATTAGTATATAAAATGCACACTTTTTCATTTACAGAAAAACTGTTGTTAAGTCTTATACATAGTATAATAAACTAACAGAATTAATATTAGTATTTTGCATTAACTAATTTTGTACGTAAGATGTAATTTGTAAGTCACTTTTTCCCCCAAATGGGTGACCAATATTAGCCTTATTTTTTTAAATTTATTAATGGCAACAGGAGTGTTTATATCAAACACTGAGGGCAAAGAGTTTAAAAAAAAAAAAAAAAAAAGAAAATTGGTTTGGTTACTTTGTACCTACATACAGATGTAAGGCCTCAAAAATATGATAAAAGATTTTACTCCAAACAAAAGTTTCTGCCAAACTCTAGTCAATATTTTCAAAGACTGCCACATTTTTATACATATTCATTTATAAAAAAATATAAATCAATAACTCACATTGTCTAAAATAGTTCAACTTGCATTCCTAACTAGTGCATCTCCAACCTTTTTTTCATAAAATACACTACCTTCCACATGATCTCACAGCCATACCAAATTCTATGCCCATTTTAACATTTGTATTTTCACAGAACAATACTGAATTTCCAGAACATTCATAGTTAGAATAAAGCCTCCATTAAATCAATCTCCCTTCCCTTTCCAAGAAACAAAAGGGAAGCAGACACTGATGATTAAGCAGTTATTTCAAGAACTAAGTGAAGTGCTCAGACAATGAAGGAGATTTAGCTGTGATAGAGATGAAATATCGAACAAGCAACCAGTGTCAAGTACAGTCCAGTATTTCCCCCCTCCGCCCCGAACTTTAAGGAATCATTGCAGTTGTACTAAACTTACAGCAAAAAGTTTCCAAAGCCTGGCAAAGAAATGATTGTTTAAGGTTTCTTCCTCCTATTGTACAATACTAGCAATTGTTATAAATTCAAACCTTGGATAGACATCCGAGCTCTCAACCTTCTAAACCACTACCCTTAGAAGACAGATTTCATATTCACCACTGGTTTTACCATTTTGCATTGGACAAATATGAAAATATTCAAATTACATTTATACAAACTTAAAAGGTGCAAATTTATACAGATACCTCTATAGCTCTTATATGCCAAGCATACCTAGACATCTGATGCCACCCTGCATCCAGAAGCGTTGTGTACGCACCCACTAATATGGCATCAAAATAACATGGGATGAGGTAACGTGGAATCCTCTTTAGGTAGACAAACATGGCCTTCAACCATTTACCAACCTATTAAAATACAATTTAATTAGAACTTGGTAACACTAGGGTTCAAAAAAGTGCTTTCAGGTTCCACCTACTCACAGTATTCATCGCAGTTTTTGTACATTTATTATACCCAAGTTATGCTTGACCACCAGAAAGATGATGTTATCTTCAGTTATTCATAAACACCACTACCATGCAGCCATTCACGTCTAAGTTGTCCATGCTAGATATAGGTGGTAGAATTGCTGTACCCTCCTGCTCCAAGATGTCAGCTAAGAAAAATCAACTCTAAGAAAAGTAGTAGGGAAAACATCTGTACTTATCTGTACTGTGACATAAATGGGCAAGAACATCAACTACTGAAAGAGATTATGTTTTGCTAGTCTTGTAGGGAAACAAAACAAAACCCCCAGAATTTAGTAAAACTGAGTAGCAAAGGAAAGCTGCAACTCAAAAGCCATCACTATGACCCAAGTGAGGGAAGAAGGTTACTCACTGCTTAACAAGACATGACTGCAAGATGAAGCTTGAGACCAAGGACAGAAAAATTATTAGAATGCTGAATTAGGTATGGCCACTAGTGACAATGACTGCAGATCTGGGTCTAGGACTCAGGATTCTGGAGCTTCACCATCCTTGTGCCACTGCAAAATGTTTGACATTTGGGAAGTATTTCTCTCCTTTCCTTCTAGTACAATTAAAGAACATTATGACAACCCACTAGAAAGTCATTGAAGATTTAAACCTTGGAGACTGTATGTGTCTATATATTACATGATACTACACCTCTAACCTGGAAATTATTAAGGGGAAGTGACATGTAAACAGTGAAACTGTACAGTTTAGTTTCACATGACTTCAGTATAGCTACGGGCACTCTGTATTTTCTGCAGAACAGAATGAGACACTACAAATTAGGAACTTGAAAAAATTCACAGGAAAAAAAATAAGTAACTCTTTGAAAAGCAGTAAATATGGCAAGTATCAGACTAACTTCCTTTCTACCAAAGCTCCATCTCTGAAGTCAGATTCATCATTTGCTTCAGTACAACATTAGACTACTTTATCAATTCTTCTGCTTTATATGACACAACTTCAGGAACAAAACAAAATAAGAATGCTAAAGCCTTTGTTACAATATTCATTATGTAAGTAACCCAACAGATCTTCATCTTGTGAAATCAAGAAAGCAACTGCCATGCAGGATAATAAAATATGACAAAGAAAGAAAAGGACTGAATTGTAATGCAGCTATACAGGTTAAGTTGTATGTCAATAATTCCTGTCTTCTCAGTGCTTGACTGGGCAGTCTTACTACAGAATCATAGAAAGTTAGGGGTTGGAAGGGACCTCTGGAGATTGAATCCAAGCCCCCTGCCAGCACAGGAACACCCAGGGCAGGCCACACAGGAACAGCTCCAGGAGGGTCTTGAAAGGCTGTAGAGAAGCAGACTCCACAACCTCTCTGGGCAGCCATTTTCAGTGCTCTGTCACTCTCACAGTAGAGGTTTTCCCTCATGTTGAGCTGGAATACCCTGCATTGCACCTTGCTACCATTATCCCTTGTCACAACAGGTCACAACTGAAAAGAGACTGGCCCCTTCTACTTGACACCCACCCCTCAGACATTTGTAAACATTAATAAGATCTCCTCTCAGTCTCCTCTTTTCCAGACTAAAGCCCCAGGGCTCTCAGCCTTTCCTCATAAGAGAGATGTTCCAGTCCCTTCATCATCCTCATAGCCTCCATTGGACTCTCTCTAGTATTTCCCTGTCCCTCTTGAACTGGGGACACCAGAACTGAACACAGTACTCCAGATGTGGTCTCACTAGGGCAGAGTGGAGGAGGAGGGGAACCTCCCTCAACCTGCTGGACAGGCTTTTCTTTATGCACCCCAGGATACCATTGGCCTTCCTGGCCACAAGGGCACATTGCTGTTCCGTGGGTAACTTACTGTCCATCAGGATGACAAAGTCCCTCTCCATGGGGCTGCTTTACAGTGGGTCTACCCCTACCCTGTACCGGTACATGGTGGTGTTCCTCCCCAGGTGTAGGACGCTACACTTATCCTTGTTGAACTTCATTAGGTTTGCCTTTGCCCAGCTCTCCGTCTGTCCAGATCTCGCTGGATGGCAGTACTGCCTTCTGGTGTATCGGCCACTCCTCCCAGTTTAGGATCATCAGCAAACTTATTGAGGGTACACTCTATCCTCATCCAGGTCCATTAATGAAGATGTTGAATAAGAATAGACCCAGAACTGACCCCTGGGGAACACCACTACTTACAGGTTGCCAGCTGGACTCTGCGCCGCTGATCACAACTCTC